>UZAN01040362.1:65406-75731 GCA_900618425.1 Echinostoma caproni | reverse complement strand
GATTCAAAAACACCTCAACTGCTGAATGCTTCCTCTGCACTTAATTATGGCGTATTTACGCCGTGCCTTGACTGAGATTTCAAACAATATCCGGAACGCACGCGGTGCACAACTGTTCCGTGGCATGGAATCAGAATGCACATATGTATTGATGACGGGGAACATCAAATATACTCCATTGGAGGTTATAAACCTGATCTGATTGCAAACGTATATCATCACAGTTGGTTTCATTGATTAGTAGTACTAGGAGTCAATTTCCTTTTACAGACTAAGTCTTAGCGTGTGCAATTTCCACAACAGCATTTTAAATAGCGGACAGAAGAATATGGACCCTTTAAAGGAGTTCAAGCAAAACGTTTTTTAAATTAAATAAACGCCAGATGCCATCATTCATAATCCAGACAGTCCCACCAGTTTAGACTATGATTCCGTAATGTCGCTATTCTTTTACTTTTAGTTACTCCTGAAAAATACAATAGTACAGTCAATTTGAAAGGAGTTGGTTGCTGTCAAACAAACGCTACTCGGGAAACATTTAAGCATGCGAAAAATGAGCGTTGGTAGTATTAAAACAGAATATTGTGTATACCCTCATTTTTTCAACCCGATTGATTGCCCAATCAAACGATACATTTATCTTCCGCTCACATTGATCAGTACTCTTCCGGGTTGTGTGGTTTACCCATGAATAATTGCATTGACCTAATTTCAGTTAATCCCGAAACGATTGTTAGGATATTGCTTATTATTTATGAAACTCTTGCCCTCGGATCTAATTAGCACACTCTCCCACGTGTTTGGAGTTACTGTGCTGAGTTACGGGCATATAGCGTTGCTGTGCACTCGCGTTGCAGCACAGTTAGGCTTCATTATATACGATCTTCAGGCTTCTGGGGTGCTTATCATAACCGTATAATGATGGCATCGTACTGATGACAAAACATCTGCGGCAGAAGCACAAAATATGCTACATAAACCATCGCCACTTCTTCCGTCACATATGTCACCAGGTTCTTCTTAGTACATACAGTGCACCAGTACTGAATCATACAATTTTAAAAGTAAAACCAATCGTCACATAATAGTATTCTATTTTGATTAGTTTGGCATACAACCACTACAGAGTGAATATTTAATAAAGAGACTGTTGCCAATGAAATGCTACCTGATAGGGACATCGAACATATGATTGATTAGAATAATTCCCAACAACATATGCTGTTGAACGAGCACCAACCGAAAACATTACTGTTAACTGAACCACCTACCACCAGCTTAATAAGCTCATCCTTTTTCTTCTGCAATAATTTATTACGGATAATAGGGGTAATCTGTCTATCTATCTAATTTCACTCTTTTCTATTCCAAAGAAATTCATCAAAAGAGAAGCTAGGTTGCCGTGATCCGCGTTCAGTATCTAATGACCTTAACTGCACACTCAGCTTGGCTCATCGGGGTTATTCAAAATGTCATGACAAAATATGAAACATTGAGTTCCCTTTATCCATTTCATCAAAACAGAAAGAAGACAAATTTCGCCAGATGTTAGCATTTCGTTTAATCTTCTCAGTCGCTGACTTAAAACAAATAGGCACATATATAGCACATCGGATAAATCAATTTTAGTGAACAAACGTGTACAAGCATACAATGATTACTAAATTTAGAAGTAGAAGGTCAGCTCCACGGTAAGTGGATCGCTTCTGTGCGCATAGGGTCGGGTGATGTAATCGAATAATAATCTAACTCAATTTTCCATCAGTAATCTGTGAATTGTCTAATGGAAGCGAAATGTCTTAACCTAAATAAAACACCCGAAAATCCTATCGGGTTTGTTTGATTTAATGAAACTAATTTTTTTTTACTTTTCTTGTGTCACTGTTCATGTTTAACGTTATTATTATTCACTTGGCAATTGCATAAGAATTCTCTTACGCACGGATTTATAGGTTGTTTCCATTATGTGAGTATAACACCTTGAATGTTCTTATTTTTCCTTCTCTAACATATATATGTTTCTTTGTATATTTGATGCATCGGTGCCCGTGGAGTGGAACAGGAAGCACTGAACTACTCTTTCTGCCTAGAAGGTACATATCAGTGGTGCGCACTGTTGTTGCATCCCTGCAAGGGTTCGAGCCACGAACCGTTGGGGGGGGGGAGAGAGAAACCTCCACTCTGCAACTACGCGGTTGACAGACAACTCATTGGACGTAAGCCGCATTAGCTTTTTGCTTTTCTAAGTAAACATATGTCAGTACACTGCCACTATTTTCAGTTACTCATATCAAACACAAAGTGATACAATACCAGTGGATTTTCTTTTCTTTATATGGATTCTCGATTGAAGTATACTTTATTAGTCCAAATTAAACAGAATAATGGATTGGTGAACTGTGGAAGCGTGCCCGTACCGAATTCGGGTATTTGATAAGCAGATAACTAGTTAACAATAAAGTGGAATTGATAACTTTTTGCTGAATTAAACCGGAACTGACTTAGTTTTATCTGTTCATAGTTTAGACCTCCGTCGGACGTGATATAATCTAGATACTCGTAGAATAAATCCTTTAGTACAAACGAAAGAAAGACAAAGAGAGATAGCGGAGTCGTTTACGGTCGAACGAGAACAAGGTTGTAACTTGATTCGTTCTGACCTCGTGTTGACCAATCTATTTCATTTGGTCTACACATTTCTTCTATTCGTTCATGCTCGCCTTGTAAACTGTTCCGTTAGAGTTTGTCCAGGGCAGACCTACTTGATCGGTCAACTGAAAACAATCAGGACTACGGAATTGTTCTCAAGAATGACATCCGGTACGGGGTTGTTTGATCGTGGTTTAACCAAGTGAGAAAGATTTTCCAGACAACACATTAGATTATTCTCGTTAGGGTAGATATGCTACCAGTATGGGGACAACATTTCGAAAGGTAGTGGATCGAAACATTTCTGACATTGTCCATGTCCAAATTTTTCATTAACTCACGATGCTTGGGAAGGAAGTGGAAACCGATGAGATGTCTGCAGAATAATAGTCTCATTCAATGAGAAATTGCCACAAGACTAAGTGGAGAAAATGAATAGTGAACTAATATTAATCGTTTCACTGGGATGAGACTTAGTTTACCTAAAGTAAATATGGGAATACGTGTAATATTAATTCAGGGTAAAAGCGAAACGAACCAACCACAAACAATTTGTTATTCTTGACTTTATTTTCTTTGGAGATCTGTAATTTTGAGATAGGCAGAAACACGCACTCTGTGGGCAATCAACAGAGTCAGTGTTAACCCGCTTTCATTGCCCAGTATAAAAGATAACTTATTTTTCATTTCCCATGGAATAAGGATGTTTTTGAAGACAGGGTTTCAAGGGGAAAATAGTAAATCGCACTTTCGATGATAATAAAACACCTTTCTCCGTCAAAGAAAAGCAAATGCGATACAAACGCAGTTAAACTTTCGTATTTTCAAAACTTGCGCATGGTCAAATGGGTACATTTGAATTTCTTATCATTTTTTCAATTCCCTCCTGGTCTGACCTGCCGATGTACGAAACAAACTGAATCCACAGGTTTAACACATGTAAAACAAACAAGAATTCGATAATCAACAATCAACGGTGCTTAGCGAATTTCAGGTTGGCTTTCCAATGTTGATTATTTGCATCTCGTATGACATGAATTTCAGATCAAGTCAGGTATGGTAACTGCTTTACGCATCTCAAAGTTTTATGTATACATAATACATACAAGCACCACACAACTATGAAATCACCAATTGAAAGACGGACAAAGAGATAGTGGTATAAATAAATAACTAAGTAGCGAAGTTAGAGCATTAATAGTTTTGATAGTTTTGATGATTATGCAAGTGATTGCCAATATAGACCAGTGTGCAGTACGAAAATATCGAGGTCCTTTGGTTGTCTGTAATGGCATCCTTAGAGAGAAATCGTTAAAGAAATTAAAAAAGAACTTACATGAAACTTTTGTTCGGAGCGCGCTGGGAAGTTGTCAAAATTTGTCAAATGTAACTTAGTCATGCAAACAGATTCTTTGTTGGGTATCACATATGTTCACCAGAAGAGATCTAAATCTGGAAACATGAAACAATATTCACTCAGAAACTCGGTGAATTAGTAGCTAGAGTTTCGTTGTTAAGACTGACTGCGCATGATTATTTCGGATGCTCCCAGACGTCTTATCAAGTACAAGCACGTTATACAGGAAGAATAAAGAAGCAGATGAAGGAAGAACTGCTGCGGTTATGGGCAAAACTGACTACATTCAAAAGGCTAAAGAACTACTACAAGAAAGAACTACTACTACAGACACCTACCAAAGAATCGACACGAACCACACCGCAAAACTGGACAATAAAATCAATACCACATTTAAACGACTGGAAGAACTGTATCAAATAACCAAAGCGGAACACTGGAGATTGAGAGCCAAAAACTCCGTATTCGCACAATTCTACGAACTGTCGAAAGTACACAAGGAACGAATTCCCATGAGACAGATCGTTACGGTTCCATGAACAGCAACGTGAAAGTTGGCAAACGGATTATGGAACCGACTGAAGCTGCTCATCGCTGAACACAAGTATAGCGTCATGCACTCAGGACAGTTCCTGGACAAGCTCAAAACTGTCAACATTCAAGAAGATGAAATAATGGTCTCGTTCGACGTCACCGTTTTGTTCACTTCGATCGACTTGGACTTGAAAAGATCCACGTTACAGGAATTGATAAATGAGCACCCACAAAACAAAACAACGGAACCAGCTGCCATTTGTGAACTTATGGAACTATGCATGCATACGTACTTCAAATTCGAGGGTGAACTCTACGAACAACTGAAAGGAGCACCGATGGGATCACTAATTTCTGCATTCATAGCCGAAGCTGTAATGCAAAAGCTGGAAAAGAAGGTAATACCAAAGATCATACCAAAACTTTGGCTCTGATACGTTGATGACACATACGTCATCTTGAAGAAGTCGTAACTAGAGCGAACATATAACATTATGAATAACACATTCAATGGCATTAGGTTCATAATGGAGACCGAAAAGGATAAACAACTGGCATTTTCAGACATCTTGATCATCAGAACGCCATCAGGAAAACTGGAGACAACGGTCTACCACAAGGCAACGCATACGGATCAAATTCGGAAATTCAAAAGTAATTATCCACACAGCCACAAAGAATGCTGTGTTAGAACCTTGTTCGGAAGAATCCAAACACACTGCAGCACTGACATACTCATGAAGAAAGAAAAAAGATACAACTTTAAGGTGCTGGCTCGTAGTGGCTACCGTACGCAAATTCATAAAAAAAACTCTGGCTTCAAGAGCGAATGAAAAAACAGACGGAAAATTGGAAACAAGAACTAACCTGCAGTACATCTAGGACGTTTCGGAAATGACGGCAAGACTGCTTAGGTCATATGGACTCCAAGTCGCCCACAGACCGTCCGCCTGTCTAAGGAGACTTCTGTCAAAACGCAAGGACAGAACAATGGAGAAGGACAATAGCAGTGTTATCCACAAAATAAACTGCAAGGACTGCTGAAAACACTATATCGGACAAACGGGGAGAAAACTGTCCACAAGGATCCGTGAACACCAATTGGCGGTCAGGAGACATGACCCATTATCTTTGATTTCCCTCCACGGATATCAAGAAGGACATCAGTTTGACTTCGCGTCAGTGAAAATTATCGACCAAGCCCGGTTAAAACACGCCAGGGAATTTCTGGAAGCTAGGCACTCCTCAATCAACTCAATCAACGGGCACATTGAACTGGATCACGTGTACACGCCAATGCAACTGAAGGATCAAATGACGCAACAAAAAAGGGTCACGGCGTGACCTGAGAACGGACGGAAACCGCATTCAGGACGGATGGACAACCACCCCACCCCATACCAACCGTGCCCCTACGCACCAGTTGAACGGCGAGCCCAGTCGAACACAATGAGAACAAGAAACAACAACGGTCGGTGGAGGAGAATACATAATAGACGAACGGACACAAGCAGAACACTGCCACTTCACAAGCACTGATAATGTCAGCTCGGCTGGTGATGAAATGTTTGCAAACAAATTGCCAGGCTCGGCGAACAGAATAAATGGAACTCTGTAAGTTTCATAGGGTTCTTGGAAAATGTCTATTTGATAACACTTTTGCAGACATCCAAGAGCATGTGATTTGTTCCCTTTATTAACTATACGGTTGACTAAATAACTTCCAGTACGCTTAAGGACATTTAGTGTTTGCCTTTGAAAATACAAGGAAGCGTCACAGTTGTATGAAGGTGGTGGTGATGGGATTCAAACTCGCTGTTTAATGGCTCCCTTCACACCTTCAATAATGGGCAAATGAAATACACAGTATAATAGTTATTGTTTGATGCATATATATTAATTTAAGTACAATAAAGCTAAATTTCTGATGGGAGAAGAATATTATTTCTAATTACGGACTTAAGCATGCGGTTAAAAACTATGATCAGTTTGCACTGTTTATGTAAGCTAGTAAGTGTTTGAGTGTTCGGCGATCCAAAATGTTATGGCTTTATTGATAAGTCAGTTCAAATTAATTTCCTATACAAGATAAATGCATAATCCCATTGCAATCGATTACTTGACCAATACCCTCATAGAATGCAACTTTAGCTCAATGCTTTTACGGTCGTGACAGACATGGACTGATTCGGATTTAGACCGACAGACTTTCTGCTCAATCTCGTAAACTATATATCATTGCTCCATCCAATGTGAAGACCATGTTCGATCATGTAAGGAGAATGTCGACGTGAATGAAACAAATCTACTCCGTGCTCGAAAATATCCCCCCAGCCCCCGATTGATCTCATTTTCTCCCACCAAACATACTACAGTGGTATCTGTTGACACTGATTGCAATCCTCATAGGTGGACTTGTGGAACCAAGTGTATTCAAGTGTATTCAATTTGTGCGTGGTTAACCGAACGCTGATTCGTGTTTGACGGTTTTCGGGATATAGTTAATTTGACAAGAATCTGTTGTTCTCTTCTCCACTTAATATGATGGGTCACGAGCAGTATGTTTAAAGCGAGAAAAATGCCATGCAGAACACTGATTGGTTGGTTCCACCATATTTATGTTTTTTGTTCAACCTAATCTGAATCCCTATGCTTGCTTTTCGAAATATGCTGAACTGAATTTATTTGTTAAAGTAATGGCCTATAGTTTCGCATTGGATGCTTTAAAGGATTGATCGCAGAAGTGGCCATTTATGTACCTAATACAAACCCGGATAGGCGGAGAGGATCAAACACGAAGAGCAGAAAGATAATCCATGATACATGCGAAGGCATTTAGTTGATTGTAACAATATGAAATCATCCACTCATGTATGATGTGGCTGTAGAACATACTATTGGGGGATTTGTTTCCAGTACTGAAAATCAGAAGCGGTTTATCCGCTTCAAGCGAAACGCATAGATGATGTATCCAATCTATCTTCTACTTTGTCTTCTTCCTTGGGTTTCTCACCAGTACTTTCTCGCACACTAATGCACCTTGAGTGATGGCGAAAATATTTGAAGTAACGCTTTAGGAAATTAAAAATGCCAGGCAAGATTCATACATATTGTATTCTGATTTACTGGCTGTAGGCATGTCATAAAGAATAGAAGAAACGGGAGGAGCATGCACGTTTGGGGAGGCCTAATCTAGAGGGTTGCTAAAGCGTTGCAAGTTTTGATCATGGGTATACACACTCTTTTTACTATAAACGTTTTTTACCAGCTAGCGGTAGATGTTCTTGAGTTTAAACACTTTTTGCGGTCTTACTTACATTTAGTATATGTCCTGTACAATGTCAGCCACATTCCGTACCTCAGAAATAAGAGCATTGGTTGCTGCTTTACACTTTTGCTGCGAACTGCAAATTCGTAGATGTATGATCAAAAATGACGGCAAAGTGGTTTGGGCAAAAGTTCAGCTAAGGAATCTTGCAGGTTTTGGGGGGAATAGATGATCTTCGCCATAATCCACTGTAAATAGCATTTATAGACGGGTACGATACGTCAGATGTGATACTCACGGGGTTTACTCGCCATTATCGGGCACCTTACATAATCTAATTTACGACCTGTAGGATAAGGAATAAAAATCTAAGGAGCTCAAGCGTGCTCTAATATCCAATACTGTGAATATGTCGGTTTGACGGCAAACGCGTTATGGGTATATGTCATTGCACAAGCAGGTGTATGGTGTATCATGATTATTGACGCGTCCGCGAGATGCCAAAAGTTCGAGACTTGATTACGTATTAGTATTTCAAACTAGTCGAGTCAGGTTAAGCCACGATGTGGTTCACAAACAGCGAAACCAAATTTCGTTCTGTACTTGGCTCAGCGGTTGCACCAAGCATCGTGCAAACCATTTAGCTATTTAACTTCTATACCGATTTGAGCAAAACACTGGTTGATTGTGTTGACGTACTCAATCAGTGTTACCTCGAAAGCAGTGAGTAAAATGCATCACATATCACGGGAGTTACAATTAAAGTTCAATGAGGGTAAAACGTAGCCGTTGTATTTCAATTTGTAGTGCTGAGTTAGTTAAGGTCATTCAAACAACGACCTATTGGTCCTGAGTTCGAATCCTGCCACGAGCACTCATCTTCCCCATTTGCTTTTCGCCCCAGCAACCACTTATTTTCTTCGGCCCCTAACCTGAATGTTTATAAGTTTACTGTCTTTGTACTTTCTGGTTGCTTATTAAAAATGCTGAAGTGGAAATTTTTTCTGCACCTAACTAAAACATTAGATTTGACTCCATTCAATTTGAAAACTTAAAAACTATATTTTGTATGCTTAAGACGTTTTTGGTACTGTATATGGTGCAGTGAGTAGAACCATCTATTTCTAGGTCATCCTGATTAGGAACTTGTCTCTTGGACTTGCAGTAGCCTCATTAGGTTAGACGTTTTATTGAACTGAAAAAGAGCCAAGCTGTCCACCATAAATTAGCGGCAACAATCTGCGCAACTGACCGTCACGCATACATATCAACTAAGCATTCATTTGACAATTGTGGTTCCAGATTAGGTTAATCTCACACTTTGTCCACAGAAAGGTTCCCGTTGGAGAGGAGAAGCAGGTGTCGTTGTATAATCTCGATCTGCCAGGATATGTCAAATTTAATCAATCTTATTCAAACTAGGAAACGGGCATGCCAATTTTAATTACATATCTAGCAAGGTTTCAAGATAAAGCGACTGGGACCACTCACTCAAGAAAGCAATGCGCTTGTGATGTTATACTTTCCGGTCACTGCCTGTAAAATTGGCGATTATCGAATATCGTTTTTTTACCTGAAGAGCAGATTTTGATGTAAAAACAAACTGATATTGTAACCAAATTCATTTGATACAACAGGAAATAGCTCACATCAACTGTTTGGTTTCTGCCAAAATACAATGGACCAAATAAATTAAATCAACAAACCATTAAAGCAGAATATTTAAAGGTTATATATCATGTTGCGTTTCACCGCCAGGTTCCACTCCAATGCCGCTAATATCCAGCAGATTTTCTAAACTTCGTCAAGCTTATTTATCAACTTGCCGAAATAAAATGGCAAACAACCCTAAGTTTTCTGATATATGTGTGCCAATGTCGAAATTTATAGGAATACAAATTTCCGTGAAAACAGTACTGTTCGACAGTTTTGTGAACAACGGTGTTCATTGTTGTTTTGATAATTACCGCCTGCATTTAACTTGCAGTTCTAAATTCGGCATACCGTTTCATATTTCCATAACGTAAACTAGTGTATTCGAGTTAGTTGGAAATGCTTGTCGGTTTCCGCAAACCTCATAGAACACTGATTTTTTCACTTCTTCATTTTGCTCACTGCCACAGATCCTTGGGTCTTCATACATTGTATTTTCAACTGCTTAAAACTTAAAAAAATAATAATTAAATTGGGACCAAAAGAAAATTTTCATCAGCTAGTTGAATGTAACCGTTTACCATCTGAATCGAAATTTCGCTCTTACTCGCATTTTTGGTTACTACTTAAAATCTAAATTGAATAAGATAACTGGTCAATAATTTGGAGATCCCGTATTTCATCTGTTCGCCGAGTTTGGCAGTTTGTTTCCAAACATTTCATCACCAGCCGGGGTAGCATCATCGGAAATGACGGCAAGACTGCTTAGGTCATATGGACTCCAAGTCGCCCACAGACCGTCCGCCTGTCTAAGGAGACTTCTGTCAAAACGCAAGGACAGAACAATGGAGAAGGACAATAGCA
>UZAN01040362.1:53164-64696 GCA_900618425.1 Echinostoma caproni | reverse complement strand
GGTCGGTGGAGGAGAATACATAATAGACGAACGGACACAAGCAGAACACTGCCACTTCACAAGCACTGATAATGTCAGCTCGGCTGGTGATGAAATGTTTGCAAACAAATTGCCAAGCTCGGCGAACAGGCGATATAGTATTCGGTTCACTCGAGCTACGAGATCCAATTTTCAATTCTTTGTCAACAGCTTGGACATATATAATATGAGAGGCCAAGACTTCATGATGCGTAGTACAACAAATGCTGAATGTCTTTGCTTTAATTCTCGAGTGATTTTTACCCTCGAATGAAATCTTCCGAAATAGATTTGTATTCTCTCTTCCATCGGTGATTCAGGATTCAGATCTCACATTCAGATCTCAAATACACGTTGAATTCTATATAAGATACTCTCTTTGATCAAGGTTTATAGGGGATCAAACTAAGCACAAGCTGCGCATCGCAATGCTGTGCATCATAAAAACCCTCATGTCAAGAATACAAACGGTACCAAGCTTTAACTGAAAACAATTAGGGAGTAGTCACCTTAGAAAAGACAAGCAATGTAAAGTGTCAGCAGAAGTCAAGGAAGGGGGCCTGACATCACTGGGAATCCTGAGCCAAGGAATACTGACCACACTAACACGGACCAAGTTAGATAGATATGATGAGTCAAACGGAATAACAGGAAATGGTCAAAAATATGCTGTTTAGATATTCACGAACGAAGTTCATGAATAGAGGGAGCGCACATTCTATCTATAAAATCTCTGGCTAAAATCTCAGATGGATTGGCAATTTGCTGCCGTATAAAGTAGCTGTACGGTTACTTGTGGCCTTTCACTTCAAATTTGAGTCAGTTTTATGAAGATAAAATTTACTTCGTAATAAAAATAAGTTCATTATCACAAATTTTTGTTTATATGTTATTTAAATAACATGTGAAGATGCGACGAAAATACTGAGCAAGCCATTTTCATTTTGTAACTGCTCACAGGCCACAAGTCACAAACCCCGTGTTTGTTCCCCGGGGAAAATATGGACAGCAAGCACAACATTTCACCCAAGTTTTCCAGTTCAACCAACTTCTTTCACAGTTTTTATCATTCTGGCTAACTGTATCCCAAACGCGGCGTTCAGCAAAATTACAACTGAACAAAGCTTGTTTTTAATACATTCTTCCTCCGATTAATACACTAATGCACGAAAGAAAAATATCACAATAAAATTTCAGAACAAAATATCAAATTAGTACAATGGTTTGCTTTGATGAATATGATTATTAAATTGTGTTGTCTTGTTTGAAGAAGATGGGGCAGAGGTTTTCTTGTTGTTGTGGTTGTTGTTATTATGTGATTCGGAATTCCATCTACTTTCGGTCTGCATCACTGAGTAAGGTCATGGTCGTTTCAATCAGCTGTATCAGGCTGAGTCCAATGTAAAGGAAGTGACTGAACGAATCACTCCTTACAACAAAGGAAAGATGAATGATCAAGACCTAAACTGTAGTAAGGTTTCGCTGGCTAGCAGCTTTCAATAAGTGTTCTGGCACCGTCCGATTAAACTGCTTTGAACGTGATCACGTTAGCTTGATGGCTCGTGTCTGTAATGATTACCACCAGTGCACTTGTCATCGTTTTCCTCGTACTCGATCAGGTCAGCTTACGGTAGTTGTAAAATATTTCTTCCCGGATAGATTTACGAAAATTAGCAAATGAAGTGATAAGTGATAATAATAAATAGAGGGGAGATTATCACTGTCTTTTAAATATCTCCGAATTGTGGATTGTGCCCATAGCGTTGCGACACGAAAAGTGCAAGCAATGGCTTTTTATAATCCCCATTTTTTGTAAATTACTTTGATAATCTCCTTTAAACAAAAGTCTTCTGAAGAGGTCATTTCCTTTCACTGTCGTCCGTTGTGGTCTTGTTAGTCATGTTGCCAGGTTATTCCGAACAAGTTGTTTCCTTTAACTTAATCAATGAGCATGTGCCTTGAAGTTTTTAGGACCTGAGGTAAACAGTTTCGGAACGAGTTCTTCTCATTCAGCTAGCCAGTTTTCGAACTAAGTTTCTTTTAAGGTTCGGTGGCGAGAATAATTCTCGGTCCAAGTTGGTTTACAAAGCGTTATACGTAGCACCTTGTAAATTTCAGTGACTGAATATTGTCTCCCAGTTTCAATTCGCTGTGGATCAAAGTGATCTAGTTCATATCGAAGATCCCGTTGAAAACTGTTCGTCAGCAAAATTTTACTAAAACGGAGGTGGAGATCATTTGCCGACACAGACTTGCCCTTTGTTCTCTAAAGTGATTGTTTCAAACACTTTTAATACCCAATTCACAACTTGACACCGACAATCGGAACAACCATGATATTTGGCATGAGCCAAGGATGTAGATTGGAAATGGAACAGTTCACTCACGCACGGTGAAAAGTTCGACGTCTTTGTTTCAAGTATCGGATTAACTTGTTGTTTTTGCAGTTTCTACAGTGGGCTCAAGGAAATCCATTGGTAATCATTTCTCGCATCCACAAGTTCAACCTTTACCGGTCACTCCTTTTGGTTGGCAAAGATGACGACCTGTTGTGCCACGTTTGATCAGATGGTCACTGGGTTCTCTAAACAGTAGGATCAATTGAATCAAATCAAGAAAAGCTTCATTAACTCAGCTCACGTGATTGGGTAGCATTTGTTATCAGTTGTGTGACCAGAAAAATAACATTTCTAGATGAACTACCTACTATATTATCGAGTGGATTACACAAAAGACTGCCCACTTAGCTTTTTTGATTAGCTTGAAGTGCAAACATATCATGTTGTTTGCACTAAGAAACTTGATGTGAATCGGTGAGGAATAACATCCTCACCGTTTACCTCGGCTGCATAAACATGTACATAAGAAAATATATACGCATTTTGTGGTTTGACCGCTTTACGAGTTCATTAATAAAATGCATGCCTATGAAATTATTGATCCCAACAACCAATTCTGGTATCGTAGCTCGATTCACCAAGAGTAATCAAATCCCTTCAACGTGTTTTTGCAATTCGCCTTTGTATTTTTCAAAGCCCTGTATCATTTTAATTTCCCAGGTTAACCGTTGGACTAGATTTTACCAATCGCAATGCTTTTACGGATTTTATCGCTGAATAATTCTTGTGTATTCTTCCGCCGTCTATTTTCTGCTTTTTCTGCTCTTTTGCCATGTTGGTGAAAAAGCTATAAGCTTGAAAGTGACCTTACCGATTTCATTTCAACAGGACGTTGAAACCCACACACATTTTCACCAAAACCATTGTGGTTTTCTGTTGGGTTATCGGGTGCCAAACCACTTATCCTCCCCGTCCTTCTGTCAGTTGCATTCCTCAATATGATACGTGCGTTTAATGTTTGATCATTCTTTCTGACCACTGTGTTTCTCTACAATCTCACCTCTGTTTAGCTGAAACGAATTGAGCTCACCAGTATGTCAGATCAAACGACCACATCTAGCTTATTTAATTATAAAATCCGCAGCGTCAACCAATTAACAGAATTTTTTATTATTATAAAATAAAAGGCTAGCAATCGTTATTATTATGCTAGTTTGAACCATTGTTATTAGTTCTGTCTAATTTTATTTGCAGGATAACGTTTTGCATTTTGAACAAAACAGGTTTTACTAAGACAAAGCAATGTCCGGTGCGGTAAATGATGATAATTGGGACACATTTTGTCCGACTAATTTTGCGTGACTTACCTCAAGTGTCTGAAAACTTCTAATTTATTTCATTCAGTAATCACCTGCCGGCTGCAAAATTGTTGCATTTTAACATACATCAAGTGTTCCAATAGGCAATCCTGTTCTCATACGCACTGGAAGCATTATTTTGTCGTTTTCAAAGACCAACTGAATTTGGAGGAACGTGATAAATATTTAAAACCCTACATTGGTTTTTAACGCAACGTGTGGATGGCACCTTGTTATCTCCAGCACGCCATCATGCAAAAATGCTGTTGCGATGAGGTCCGTAAACACGTTTCCTGTCCCGTGTGCCACAAATAATATTTGTAGAACTTTTGCTTAAAGGAAAAGCAACTAGCTCATTTAGACGTTCTCTTTCACTGAAGCCTCATGTCTTGCACTATCGTCAAAAAGAAATCAGTTCGAGCGTTATTGATATCAAATAGTTCCATTGATCAGGAAATTTTCTGCCAGATTGTTGTATGCAATACATGTTAGTCTTAAATTAGAGAAGGATTTCACAAAGAGCAGAACAAGAGAAGGCACCAAAATGAAAACTAGTGACCGAACACACTCGTTTTCAGTGATAGCCGATCGTATCAAAGGAGTGTTCGTCAGCTCAAAGGATCACAGAAAGCTAATTGTTAAACACAGAAAGACAAGAATGAAGTTTCATCCTGAAAAACTGGAGTTAAAATGGGGTAAAATGAGGAAAATTTACAATTTAATTTATTTCCACTTCAATTGTTTAAAGAAGGCTTTTCACTGAACCCATGGTTGCTTTTGTTTATTCTAGTTTCGATGCAATATGTTTAGGAAAACTGCAAGCGTATAAAACGATGTGGACGATACGGACACTTTAAGAGAATACAGCCAAACGTTTTTGTTTATTTTTTCAAAGTGGATCTTTCTAGGTTCGAATAAATGCTGTTTTTCATCAGTTGCCAATTCTTACAGTGAAAAAAGAATATTTCTTCAGATGAGAAATTTTATATCTTCAGCATTTACGCTTCAGTCAAAAGAAGTGAATTCATATTTGTTTAAATGGTTTACAGGTCGATTTTACCGCGGAAAAGGGTTTGCAAATCCAGTGAAATTGAATGACGATTGATTATGCTAGGAAATGTGTTATTGGTTGATGTAAAAGCCCCGAATAAGTGGTGCCCCATCCACGTGCGTTATAGAATGACTTCTGGGCATTGTGAATGAAATATTACTTCGCGTCTTCCATACGAACTCATTGACTCTAAGTGTTCGATATCAATCTCGGTTACTGGGAGTTCGACATTTCCCCCACAGTCGAATGCATTTTATGTGAGAGCCGACGCAGTGAATGGAAAAGCCGTTACGGTGAGGCTTGTCAGTAGTGCGTGCTATTTGTGTGGTGAAAGTGCGTAGGCAAAGGATCCAAATTCAAGTTCACGCAAACAGATGTTCGCCGTTCGGAAATGCACAACAGAAGGCAACAAACATTGTAATAATAAAATCACACATTTTTATTCTGCTCTTTCTTGCAAACCACGGGTGTGGCTGCGCATTTCAAATATTAGTCACCAGCACAGTTGAACAATTCACTTTACAATTTAGTAACTTCAAGTTGATTGCCATGCAAATTGCACATATTTTGGCGCACTTTGTACCAAATACTGACCATTGCTCTAAGAATAAACTTCTATTAAATTTGCTAAAAAGCAATTTACTTGAGTTGCAAAGCACCTCCCACTGTGGTGATGTGAGATTTTGCCTAACATTTGGTCAACCGTTTTTTGACTGCTTATATTAGATCCTTTATCACCAGTCATTGCAACCGATTCAATCGTTCTCGTAGGGTAACAATGGATAAGTGACTGTGGTCATCGCTATGTTGGTTTGAAGAGTATGCAAATAAACCTCTTTACATTAACCCCAAACTATTTGATGAGGTACCATCTGTCTGCAGCCTGTGGTTGGTTGCAACCCTCCTGAAAAGTGGGTGAAAATTTGTATATCAGTTAGACAACAACAATCTCATTCGAAGATCGAGGAGTTAAGTTTGAAACAAATAAGCTTCAACCGTACACTACGAAGTTGTGTTTTTTCCTTTTTTGATTTCACTTCCTTTCATTGAATAATGATACACTTTTCAGGAAGGGAGAAGCGGTAAATCAAAGAGCTGCCATACAACGCGAAATGTGAAGATCAGATGGTGGTGGGTTTGGGATATAAGTCTTCCTGGTTGATAATTTGGTGACCTTATCGTTTGCCACTAATGCTTGACAAAAGAAGATAAGATAAGATAAGATATAACTGTTATTGATGGGCCCCCTGTTACAAATTATAGCTGATGACTCAACCAATAAAGATTAAAAAGTTCATTTCTCCCTGAGTGTACTTAGTTAGCAGTACCGGCCACAATGCCGGTAGGGCTGTATTTTGAGGTACGTCTACATATTCTTGCATTCACACCGGAAGAGAATAATTTAAACCTCTAAACCAAGCTCTTGGGAGCCATTACACAAAACTAGAGATTTAAAGATGCTGGAGACCTGGATTTTGGCCAAATCCTGCAATAACCTTAGAGGAAGCTGAATGTGGTACCTGTCTGTTCACGTGCAATCTTTTTTGAATGGTAACATACTAAAAACTCAAAGATAACCGCTTGCAAGGGTATAGGTTCCTTCACAGGTGTGCTCAATTAAACCATAATTGTTCAGGTCAGTTCAAGCAGTTTCTCTTACAGCTACATGCTAATAATTGGTGCGGCAGGGATCAACATTTGACCGGTTTCATATCTATTTAGATCCAAATTACCAAAGATAAAACACAGGCAAAATGCCCCTTAAACCGGGATCTACTGTAATGTTACATAGACATTTCCAGGTTAGCCGTTCTCATTAAAACGCAGGTTCATTTACCAATATCTTTTCCCAGAATTCGCTCCGGGCCCTGAAAGGGAGACAACTAGCATGAAGGAAGATTTTAAACCAATGATTTCGTTTCACACTTTTCAATAAAATATTTTGCATTGAGTTATTTGATATTGAGATAAATTGAAATAACTTCTCCCCGTTATAGTCTTAAAGACAAAATGTAGTAAATCGAAGATGCACGATTTTCATAGGAGAGAGAACAAGCCTCATTGCAGAATAGGTTTAAATCTATTCTGCAATGAGACTGTTTTACATTATCTCTTCAGCTATGCACAAACATGCATGTGACACTTCGATCAGAATAATGACAAATCTTTAAACATCAAAAACATTTGACTACATAAATGAATGCGAAAGTTATAGGTTACCAGTCACGCTTGAAATGGACAGAAGAGAATAGTTGGAGAACATGTTTATCGATCGGAACCAACGTGTCCGCCTTACCTTGGCACGGTGATGCTGGTCCCAACGTCTAGTTGTTTGGAGTGGTCTGCTTTGTGACACCGAATGGATACGGTCTCATCAAACCGTAACAACCGCTCAGTTTTCTGTTGGTTTAAGATTCGGAATGTTTGCTTTGGATGGATGCAAAGTTTGCGATGCAATCTATGGCGGTGATAGAGCTAGGGGGAATCTTCGAGCCACTGAGTGCTAGATTTCTTGGGATGTTTTCTGAGATCCTAGTTGCACATTTTCTCAAGGCTGCCGATAGACGTGCTAACGCAAGTGCATTGAAATTGGTAAATACAAGAGGAGGTAACTTCAGAGTTCAGATTGTCCATGTTGGGTTCAGTAACCAATCGTTGCACGATCTATAAATATTTCTGGGGCATTAAACCTATTATAAGATATATCTAAATGATCTCAAAACGTTCATAAAAGTACCGACAGTAAGTGCATAGTTTTCATGGTTCTTATCAAGGCAACGCCAGGGTAACTAATGACTCTTTTTGGTGGCACAAACGGGGTATCCACTTTGAATCGAAATTGTTTCAGTAGATTGTGACAAACTTAAATCGATGGAACATAGGATCTTCGGGAATGCAAAAGTTCGGTCGAGGCGATGTTTTGTCTGAAGCAAATGGCGTGCGATGAGAGGGACTGGTTGCTGTTTCGTCGGTGACTTGTTTCCCACTGTTTAACAGAAGTGCCCATCCACTGTGGAACATTTTCAGTCATTCTCAGTCGGATAGGTGGCTCAGCGCCAACGCGTGAAAATGTATGGGTCTGGATTGGCATCAGCTGATAACAGCTTCTTGTCTAAATGTGTGAGGTAGGAACGTCAGCGGCTTTATACGTGTTCTTACTCATTTGAGGCTGTGTCCAACCCCCCAGATTATTTAATTACCCATGAATGGCAGTCTGTAAACTCTTTTTGGTAGCCACTGAATCGAAGCGCGTTGTTTACCAGATTTATTTTGTACGTCAGTATGTCGGATGTGAACAATCTGTGAGCAGTATTGCACAGCATTTTATTTAAGCCACCTTTGTATCGCACCAGTGGAAAGTTCATAAAGTGTAGGTATTAGTTACACGATGTACGCTCACTATATATAGATAGGCGCACACTACCGTCTTGACACCTGGCGATTCAACATTGCATGGTTGTTGTCGAGTTGCTGCTACTCGAGTTTTATAATCCTGAAATAAGTTAAAACTTCTTCACGAAGTAAAACAGAGCCAACTAAGCACAAACCAAATAAAAAGCATGGATATCCTATCCCGGTAATAAGCACCGCTGAGCATCCTGATGCCCAATTCGGTTGCTATTATATACTGTTTCATATGCGAGAGGATTTCCTGAAAAAGGTCCATCAAGATGTGAACAAAAGTATTGGAATCTCACTTTCAGTGCACCGTGTTGGGATCTGTCCAGTCAATCGTGAGTTATTAGTCAGGAAGTTTGAACCGGGTTGATAAGTAAACTGGTTCACGTTCTTCACTTTTGTTTCTCCTAAATAAATCCAGATACTGTACGTTTACGGAAATTATCGAGGGTATATAACTTTCATCTAACCCGGATCAAAATGTGAATCGTTAATGAAGCCAAAATGGCATTTAACTAACTTGCAAAAAAACAAACTTATCAAAACGATTATCGATTTAAATAGAAATTTATCAAGCCGTTTTGAACGTTTTTTGAGGAAACCGGATGTATTCAAGACCCAATGAACACTAAATACCGAATCAACGTTCACAAAAATTGAATCATCCACTCATCGTTATAACTGCAACTGTTTGGTGATGTACATAAGACATACAAAGTGGAGGGAATAAAATTTAAAATAATTTTCTTTTTGAAGCCAGATATCCAGAAAAACAGAACTATTTAATATAAACGTTCTCAAGATTTACCGTTTTAATCAATCATTTTATCCATCTACTTTAAACTGCATAACTCAGCTTGTTTTGGCATTATGAGACACCTAGTTATTTTCACATGTTTCCAAAAATTACCAGAAATGAAAAGTTTCGCAATCAACTTTTACAATTTTGTCAGTCTATTCAATAATCAGGGTTTGTACAAAAAACACAGCTTATTTACGAGTCTCACGGTGATTTATTCTTGATGAATATTAAGAAACATTTCCCGAGTTTTAGTGGAATACGTCCTAAGAACATTCGACATGGATCTTGCAAGAACTGAGACTAGCGATTTGCCAGATTTGTTAGCTGATGGGAAAGAAAGCATCAGCGCCAAAACTGCAGCTGTGATTCTCATGAATCAATGCAACCACCCCCCCAAAAAAAACCCGTGTGTTTTGCAATCTAGGCTCCCTAGCCCGTTTGATGGTTTTCCCACATGCCACATATGTCAATCGAAAATTTAGGCATAGAGTGCTGCAGCGGCTCTTACCATCGAACAGAAAGAAAACTCGTTTTTCGATTTGTATGTTCCGTGTCTGAAAAAGAACAAACTGAATTAATTGACATAGACCAGTTGTAACTTACCATTAGTAATCCAATGCTTTTGTTCACACTAAGTCATAACATGCAATTTCATCCCAGTCCAGAAGTGATGGTTATCTTTCAGATTGTGTCTCCAAATCTATCGACCTCAGTTTACCCAGTAGGAGCAAAGATAATTTACGTTTGCAAACCCCAGTTACATTCAAGCTGACGTGGGTTGTACCACTTCTCTCTTAGTCTCTGTGATAATTGCTTTGGTGAAATACACCGGAGACTATTAAAATAAGCTGCCCATGAAATCAATAATCCAAACCAAGCTTTGTTGGTAAACGTGATATAAATCCAAATGAATGAATTTAAAATATCCTCTACCTCAGAATAGTACACAGTACACCATAACTCAGTTTGTCACTGATTATGGTGTAATTACAGGATTGTACTTCAAATTGGGAAGCGTAAACCGAAGTCAAGGTAGTAGAAGAAAGTAACTCAGTTGCGAGTTGAGAAGTGACTGATAAATACGTTCATCATACCAAGAGAATGATATTATTTCCTAATCATGCTATTAACACACAACGTATATGATCAACAATATTTAAGGATTCATGAAAAAAGCGATTAAAAAATGCAAAAATTTGCATCATAATCGAACCCAACGTAGAATGTGGGTGACCCCGGTTTGTTAGGAACCAATCGTGATCTGTTCAGATGTTACATGATGTGTCGCTCAGTCAGCTGAAAAACCATACAAATGTTTATTCTAAAACCGTCAGTACTTTGTCCGGAAGACCCAAAGCTTTCTTCGATAAGCAGCACTAGAATTTGCAATATTAGTCTATTCGCAGTCTTTTCACACACACTTTGCACCAGTGATCAGCCGCGACTGGAGATTGTAGCAAGTGAAATACCGCTAATTTTTTTGGACGCTCTCGGATTTCAGGTGAATTTGACAGGGATTAGTTTCCCATAGGAATTTATGTAGTTCTTATTTCTGCTATTTTCTTAATAACAACTTCATTGTCGTCTGCAGAAAGAGAATAACTGCAGATTTTATGAAGTCCCTTTGAATTTTTGCGAGTTCGGAGCGTGATCCGAAATAATTTTATTGTTTATTTATACCATTTTTTTCGTCGTTTTCACCAATTCTATATCTCCATTGATGAGTTCACTCTTGATTGTTATTGCTCCAATTTAGTGGACCTAAAACTTAGGTGGAGATTCAAGGAGACCCATGTAACTTTGCACAAGGATGCCGTTGAAAACTTACAGGTGACATTAATCAAGCGTATCAGTACGTTAGCTGCGACGTGTAATTATGCTCAAGGTCCCGGGTTCGGACATTAACATAATCAACCAACTTCGATGTCATATTGTCTTAGTGAGAGTTCGAATCAGACCGTGGCTCATTCACATCGGATGTCAAGCAACTGCCCTGCGCTGATATCAATTTCTCCAGTATTGACAGGTTCAATGTTTGATTGATTTGTATTTCATCTCTTGATGTTGTAAATCGTTGAGCTTAATTATAGTCAGCCTGCTCAACTTTGACTTTCTCTTCTATTTCCCTTTACTTTTTATGACATATACAGGGATTCAATTTACAGGAATGAGAAGCGGACAATCCTAGGATAGCCATTCCACAGAATGGGGTACGTAAGGCGGTGGTGGTGGAGTTCGAGCACATCTTGTGCAACAACACTCCTGTGACCTTATCAACCCAGCCACCGTCGCCGAGTTAGGTGACTTGTTATCACCCTAAACCCGGAGGAGTATAAATATAACGATTTGATCCAGTTCCCGTCACCCATCTGGTTTAAGAAGAACATAATTCATTGGATTGGACCGGGCTAGCTGTAATCATGCTTAAACGATTAACAAGATCAAGAGATGAAATACAAGTCAATAAAACATTGAACCTGCCAATGCTGGTGAAGTTAATATCACGGCAGAGCAGTTACTTGCCATCTGATGTGAGTGAGCCACGACCTGATCCGAACTCTCACT
>UZAN01040362.1:0-44366 GCA_900618425.1 Echinostoma caproni | reverse complement strand
ACAACCACCGTGCTTGATTTGGATGCTAATATCAGTCCGCTCTAAAAAGGAACATTGCTTTTGTTACTACGAGTGCAGCGACGGTGGCTTTGTCTGTATTGGTTTTAGAAGATTTATGTAGCGCCAAGGTTTAAATTTTCAAAGTTTTGAGGTCATTAGAGATATTGGTTATCGGCCATTTGGAGCTCTAATTGGTTATTTCCGAAAATCCTTCCGTCTGCTCTTGGAAGATCACACGAACTAATGAAGTGCATCGGACTGATTATAATTCTTTCGAAACGATCTAAAAGGTAGACACGTCGTGCGTATGGATCGATCAATAACTGCGAAACAAGTGGGGAAAAGCTGACCATTCACTTGCTTTCGCATAAGAACTTGCCACCATTAGTCTCACAATTCAATGCAACCTGATTTGACTTCTCACCATACAACTCCTGCTTCCAAGTAGTTTGAAATAACTATTTTTTACTTACTGGTCCAATAGTGAAAATTGTCAGCTTCATGTCGTCTATTGTTCCCATTTTTTGAGTTCCCATGATTACCGGTAATCGATCGTGGACTTCATTCTGGATAAAAGCTTGACTCTTGTTTAACATGGAAGTAGAACGTAGATTTTTTCATTTTCTATCCATGAAAGTTTGTACTAGAAATGAGAGCCTAGTAAACTGATTAATGCAAGTGTAAATCTTTTATTTCGAAAGCTGATAGTAACCACAGAGTAGAATCATCGGGCGCAGTAATGGCAACGTGCTATCGCGTGGAGATGGTATCATAATTCTGCTGTTGTTGAAGCAATGTGGTAGGTGTTTTCTCACTAAGCGTTCTTACCCTGACGACTAGATTTATTTGAGATTGGTAGACATAAACACATCACGGGTGTGTGTGTGATGATAAACCAATATTTATAAACTTTTGAACAGAAAGTTGTTGACAAACAGTTTTTTCTGGTTNTATACAGTCGACCGAAGATTACCCGACTTTCTTCTCAAACACAAGCTATGCGCCTAATCTGAGTAAGGGAAAGACTGAAACAACTTTTCTGCCCCGAAAGCAGACCTGCTGTAATGAGTGAACATCACCTGTGCATCTTCACGAAACACCCAGGTCGGATTAGTTATATAATCGATTGGGAAAATTTAAAACAGCTGGAAAAGTTGAAAAACCCTTATTGTCTTCTTTGTACAACGGTTTATCTCAAACGGGGAGAACACTTTGCGCGTGTTTGAGTACAGATTTTAGTCGAACAGGTTTTTTCGGTGAATTCATTCACAATTCACGCAAGGTTTATCCGCTAGGTTCGAGTCGTTGATTTCAGTTAATGATAGCTAGAGTGCGCGGAGGGACAATTTTATCCTTGTTTCATCCCCGCATAGTCCAAATTAGCTTCATCTGTTGACGGAATGTATTTTGAACGGATAAAGATAGACCGATGGAAAAAAGTTAACCGTATTCGGCCAATCCATGTGAACAGTTCTCTGAAGAAGAATAAAACGAACAAAATTCTATTGGTGTATTCATCACGCCTTAAAAGGATGGTATTTCTTGCGAACGGCACTCCGAATTTTCAAAGAAACAATTTCTAATCTTTTGGTAGTGATATTTGTACAATAAACCAGAAACAACGAATGTTTGTAGATTCTTGATCACATGAACGGTAAATGAGAAGAAAATGAAAAAGTATGCAAATGATTCCATTTAAAGTTCAACTTTTAAAGTTACACTGTGCTAAGTCATTGCGTGTGAATGATTTCAGATATTTGATAATTTGCATTGATTTACGGGAATAAATCTGAATTTGAATTCACACCACTGGCTCAAAATGTAGTGTACAACTGGGAAGCGTTATCCGGCAAAAAGCATTTGAGCCTTCCGAAATGAATTTTGTTTGACTGACTACATACTAAACAGACAAGCACATATATGGTTGTATATTCAGCTATTATTAAAACGGTGGCCAAAGATGTAAAAATATGCAATACACCAATTCCACATTAATCAGCTGTCAACGGTTGGTTGATGTGTTAAAAAAGCTCAGCAAAAGAACTCACTCATATAGAAAAAGACTCTGTATGAGTGAACAATTAAACAGTAATGAATGACAGATACAAAGGGAACGGAATCCACTATTGTTTTCTGTTCTGCACCGATTGGTTATGTGCATCTCTTACCACAGGGATCACCCGATCGAAATATTAACAAATATTTGGGTTATTGCAAGCCGATTGATTGCATTAACCACGTGATATGATGAGTTCGTAATTTCTCACGGAGATTGAACATATAGTTCAGGCGGTTATTATGATCAATAGTAATTCATGCTCTTTGACGATTCCACGAACTTGATGTGGAATGAAACGTTATGGCCAAAATGTCATCTCTCAATATCCTGCAATCAGTGTAATAGAAACAAAAATAGCTTTTTCAGTTTTGCATAAAAACACAAAATAATCAGATTGACCGATGGATTTTCTCCAAAGATAACTTGTCTATTCGCCTACATTTATTACGTTCTATTACGAATAAAAGATTGATTTGCACTGACCAAGAGTTCATCAGATGCACCAAAGTTGATTCTGGGTGAAACCTAGAGTCCTAATCAAATTACATTCCACCTGATGTGGGCATGTGCTTGTGTCAGTTCGAGGAGCTACTACAGCTGGAAAGGTCTTTCAATTTCGTATAACCTCGTAACTCATTTGTTAAAGTGAGCTCTAACAAAGAATAGGCGGTGTGTATGAACCTTAGTCCGAATCATTCCCTTGACTGTAACAAGGTCATATTACCCACACCTGTTTGACATCTGTCACAATATATGATATATAGAATCCTACAGTTATGTGATGGTAATCAAGGTTCTTTCACCGTGTAAATGTTTAAGCCGATAGTGGGATAGGATTGGTAAATCTCGTAACCAGTCGGTTATTGTAAACCTTAATCGTTTCGTCCTGGTTTAGTACACATGCGATCGATTGCAACAGCTATCATAAAAGATAAATCAATGGGTTGTTAACCAGTTAGCGGTATTCAGTTACCGGGCAGTGGAGCCGAATGACACGAAAATCATAGTCCTCTAACGCTGCGTGTCGCATTTTTTCC
The DNA here is from genome assembly GCA_900618425.1 of Echinostoma caproni. Taxonomy (NCBI): domain Eukaryota; kingdom Metazoa; phylum Platyhelminthes; class Trematoda; order Plagiorchiida; family Echinostomatidae; genus Echinostoma; species Echinostoma caproni. The sequence goes on along the minus strand of UZAN01040362.1, from coordinate 41,270 downwards.
ACCCTATTCTGTTATCCTAAGCTATTTACTGACCACCACCGGTCGAAACTAGGCATTAGTATATTTTAACAATAGAAACAATGCTGGAGTTGCTGTCCCATGCCTCTTCGTGATAGTGTATATTAGACAGCTGATGCTATGAAGACGATTTAGTTTTAGACATTGATTTACTGATTAGTAGGAAACACGTGGGATTTCTCTTGTGCTTCATGATTGATTTTCATTCGATCGAAGTCGTGAATGAGCGATCGAAAATATAGCTGTAGATCAAGGGAGTGAATCATAAATTGAATGCGAAACTGTTCTTTGTCTGTTAAAAGGGTGTGTGCGATAATATGGTAATTTTATTGTGTAAGCTGGTCGCATTTGTGTGGATAATTCTGGCCAACATATTGTGGAATAAGGATCGCTTCCACGGGACACAAAACAGACAAAAATGGTCCCCATTCCATGACCTGTACCAACTATATGACCAACAGCGTCACTATTCATGCCACTTTCCGTCGTTTACACAAATCTGAATTTGTCAACTATGACTGTTTCGGAGTTGCCGCCAATATCCTTTGGCATTTGTCAGTGTGGTTGTGTTCAGCGGTCGATTGTTTGAGCAAGATGAACCCGTTTCAATTTTATGTGTACCACATGCAAACAAATTTGGCAGGGGTTTGAATGTAATTTCTAGTTTGAATGTGATACCTACACCATGACATACTGTTAGCGCATTTGGCGCCAAATACAAAAACGGGAAAAACAGAATCCGATTCACAGTTCTATTCCAAGTGGCATTCCTTTCTAGTCGCTTCGTTCGACAAATGTGGTGGTACGAGACACAGAGGTAGCTGATGATGATCGGGGGCCATTCAAGTCTGACTGATTAATTTTGCAATACATATTATTTACCCTCTGATGAAAATGAACAAAGAGTTGGTATTCCATTTTACTTTGTAATTGTATATATTCTGTTACTGGAGGATCTAACGCAAATGTTTTATTTGCTCCCAAACATGAACAAACGTTTTTCAAACTTCGTTCGATTTTGGAAACTCTGACCTTGTGAGAGTGAAAACCATACTGTTCTGTGCACATACCACTTCTTTTGGATAAGTCACTACTGGTGTCTCATTTTGAAAGCAGTGTCGTGGTCCGAAGTTATGACTCATATAACCTATGCTCGTAGTCTACCGATTTGGATGCTCAAATCTGCAGGTGGACGAGTTCCATTATGAAACCTATGTGCAAACAGCCCTACCTCCCTCTTCTTCTACTTGACAAAATCAAATAGCTCAATATTTACACTTAATAATAATTAGCGATACATTTGTTGGAGAATTTTAAATCGCGTTCGGTAGGTGACCATGTTCATTGCATAATTGACTCAAATTTGAATACCTTACAGTTTATTGCACAGACTTTACTAAAATTTGAAATTGTAATTCAACAATAAGACAACTTTGGTATACACAACTAGCCAGTTATCATAAAACTATAGACAAACGAGCAAACTAGCACTAATTTAATATATCGTTTGAATAATTTTATTAATTGTGTCTTCAGATTTTTTTTCGCTCCCCTAACTCCAGTAAAACGGAATGTAAGTTATTTGCACGAGTTTAATCTAGCGGAGAAGTGCTCAAGTTTGATGTCGGTGGTTGATCAAGGCCACAATACGACAGATCATTGCCCTCTGGATGTCTTCTGACCTCGTTACTCAGTTAGAAGACTGTGCGTACTCGGAGTTCATGCACGTGTTGGAATCCCACCACAGCTGTTGATCATTTTACAACTCAAATATCTGTGTGGCCTCGTAGCTCAGCTGGTAGAGCGTACAAAGTGTAGGCGGCCTCCATGCTTGGATTCGAATCCCACTCAGGCTACTGAACGTTTCACAATCGTCATACAAACTTCGGATCTGCCAAACCACAATTTGCTGAAATATTTATTCCTTGTCTCAAACTCTGTTGTTTTGCATGAAAGCTGTTTATAGACTTCAGCGGGAATCTGCTGACTCCATTCTACGGGGCTTAAATCGACAACCTCATTTTCTCACCACACCATAAAGATGCGAATACCGTTCACCCGCAAAATAATAACCGGTCACGTGGTCTCCTTACAATGTTTGTGATAAATAACCTGTGGCTTTGAATGGCACACGTTTCAGTTCAAATCATCAGTCACATTTGTTCAAGCATCTGATCGGACGTGATGCGTTTTCCGGAACTGAAATCAGCGATCTGACTGTTGCTCACCAGGTTTTGAGATTAACTGATTAGGGAATATAAGGCTTTTTCTTAACTCACAAGAAAACTCACATACTTTATTGAGGCACTAGTATATACGACTGAGTATATATTTATCCCAACTCTGTTCTCAGAAACCTGATAATGTTACGGATTGAAGTTTCTCCAGTTTACCGATGCAGGCACCTTTACCGGATGATAATTCGGATAGACAATCACAGCCAACTTCACGGCATCAATCTACATGTTGAATAGAGTGTTGCCACGATGAGAGCACCAAATTCGTCTTATAGATATGTTATCGTCAAGCCTTCTGGCATAATGTTTGCCCTGAAAACCAAACATAGTTGTGTTTACCGACAGAATAGCAAACGTCATCGGATAAATGCACCGCAATCCAAAAGGTTGTTTCAAATCTATCGTACTCCTAATAATTCTTAGAGGATACTGCACAGGTTTTAACAAAACACCTAAATGTCGCTTTCATGTCCTTCATGTATATATTCTGATTTTAAAAATACTATTTGATTGATATCTGATTAATAAGTCAACGTTATTGTGTCAATTCTGTGAGTCAAAAGAACTCTGAGTCACAAGGCACTCAATTCACTCATAACAGCAAGTTATCATGTTCTTCACTTAAATCATTGCAGAAGGGTGGTGAGAAAGCCCGCTAAATTTCAAGGTGAAATCAGGCGGAAAAAATCGATGCTTTTGGGCGAAGGAAAAGGGGAATTAGTTCAAAAATACTATTTTATTGTGCGATGAACGATAATAGCATGAATCCCAAAACGGAAGCACTATTATGTGGGAACCTAAACAGGTGTATTTCAGCGAATACCCGAGAACGTTCTAAAGTGAGATGGGTTGTCTGCATTGTCGAGTTTTAGTGGATTGTTCTATAGCGTTTTGAGAGTTCCATGCTCATGGTTTATAAGTGGTCGCGGTGTAACAATTGCAGAGTTGATTAATCTGAAGGAGAGCAAATATCAGCGAAAAGAAGACATACAACTGAAGGTCACTTTCATCTTCTGCGATTTTGGACAACTTGCTCATGTTCGTCCATTTAAAACGGAGTTACAAGTTCTCAATATTTAAATGACAGAAATAAAATATCAAAGTAGTACGTAAACTTCAATTGTCACAAACGAACTACCCAGAAAATACCTTATGAACACAATCGATACTCGGCAAATTTCAAATTTTTGATCCACTTTCAGTTATTTCATATGAAGTAAAGTCAAGGCAAGGCAAGGCAATAAAGCTTTACGCATCCAATAGGATGAATTTTCAGCACTTTGGACAAGATATAGTCAGAAAAACGTTGCGCATTGGAAAACGAAGAAACACATTTACTCAATGAAGAACAAAAGGATTAGATAAAATCCTACTGTGACAGATGATTATTCAAGTCAGTAATAATATTTGGTCGGTTGACCAAGGTATGAGCAAAATAATGGATCATGGTTTTTTATATGTGGTGGTGCGTGCACAAAGAATCCGAAATGGGGAACGGGTACTCAGATGAGACAGCGATTTGTTGAGATGGAAGTGCAGGCAGTATTCCTCATTGGACAGGATGTGGTTGATGAATCGATCGCATGCATCGAAATGCTTGCTCACAATAAAGTCAATCAAAACGGTCTTTGAAATGGCCCTGCAACGAAAAAGAAGGTTCAAGTTGATTTAGAGCATCAAGCTTGGATTAGCCCATTCGATTATACGACACACTGGGAACTCATGATGGCCTTGGGAGTGGGTTTCAATCCTTGGGTTTTAGGTCCCAATCCGAATGTTCGCAGTTCGAATCTTGACAGGGACACAAAACGTACGCACTGCTGACGAGTTCCAAACAGGAGAAAACAGCTGTCCAGTGCTCTTTGTCGGTTACCACACACACTTCCATCGCATTTAAATTTGATTTAGTTAATCACCGTTAATATTAATTCTACCCACATGATTCGTAGGGTGAAGTCATTTTCATTTGTAGATCTCAAAGTCAAGCTCTTTTAAATTGAAGATTTCAAAAGGTCCTCAAATCGAAAGGAAGGTGTTTTTTACACTGTAAAAACTTCTCTGAGTTTAATGATTAGGACAGATAGTTTTGAATAACAGTGGTAACCGTCACTTTCTCCGTTTCACATTAAACAGCCGGAGGGAAGTTAATTCGGTGGCTGGCATAGAATTCAAAAACGCAACAGAACTAGATGACCGTCTGTGATTCCATTCAAATGCTTTTGAGTTGTGATATTTCAAACTCGGTGGGGTCGATATTCCGATCTCTACCATACAGTAAACGTCACAATGAACTAATTTCCAGGCAACCAAACCAGTAATGCACAGCTGTAACGCTGTTCCGGATTTCTTCGAACAAACAATCTTTTCTGGTGCCAATTAGATGAAACTGAATTGATAATATAACAATCTTAGATAATCCGAATGTAGTTCACCAAAGGTTCTGATGACGATGCACAAAACTGGCTTGGCGTGGAACAGTGATAGGACTTGAACACTCCAATTTCCTTCCAACAAGATGATTACCTATGCCGATTGATCACACCTCTCGATTCCGACTGTGGCAATGATTTCTTCGGCAAAACGGCTGCGCATGTAAAATTTGGTTCTTAGCTGAGACAAAATAATTCCCAGTAACTGGAAATTCATATTTCGTTGACAAAATGAATAGAATTTATGAGGAATTATCGGAGTTGGAGCATCTTTTCATCGATCAAAGAAAACCAAGCGGAAGGCAGCAAATTTGTCGTAAAAATGGAAGTTCCGTATGTTTTTTTTTCTAATTGTCATAATGATTCAAATGGGTTTACCAGCCACATTGATTTATTGTTGCACAGCGTGCAGTGTTATTTGGAAAAACATAGGCAAGGCAAGATGGAATCCGGCAGCATAGTAAAATACCAATGGCAAATGTTCTTCTAATTCTGAATTACCAATTCAGCTTGTCGACTGAAACGATCTGCGTGTAGCTTCGTCTTTTGCCGTCTTGTATTACAGCGTCGGCCGCATTTGTTCTCATCAACACGTGGCTGTTCGGATTTATTGTGCTTCATTACAAAGAGGTTTTTGTCATCATTTTCCACTTTTGATATTTTCCTACTTACTTTCGTTGTAGCGAATATAAACGAACGAAACTGCGCTCTCGGTTTATTCAAATTCAATCTAATTCAAACTAAATCAATAAATGAACTCTTTCAAAATAAATTGATTTATTGTGACGCTAGTTTTCCAATCATATTAGGATTACCTGATAAGTAAATTTAATGGAAACATTTATTTGACACGATAAACGTGAATAGAGAGCAGAACAAAGCTAGGTTGCATGATTTGTGCTAAGGCAGATTTCGCTGTAACTCAAGTGGTACGATACTGCAGGAAGCTACAATTTACATCGTATATCAAGTTACATACGAATACAAAAGGAAAGCATCATCACATTTTGATCCTTATTAAGGCAGTTACATTGTCATTGACAGAGGGAACAATAAAAAGGATTGAGTGGTTCGTGTGACTTGTCTACAAACGCAACTGAATACGCATCTTTTGGAACACGGAGAGCCCAACTTTCACGGCGGATACCCTGTATGTCAGGCTATCAAATATAAGGATAAGTACGTTACAGGATAAAGGATATTCCAAGTAATTCATCGGAAATGAACTGAGCGGAGCCATTTAATGAGGATAACACAGTTTGAAAGGAATCATTTTAGTAAAGCTTTCACTCACTTGTAATATCCAAGCCAGGAGAACCAGTATTGTTGAACGTCACAACAATTGCAATCCGCAAGGTAGCCGGAATCATGTTTACCGCGTAACAATGCGATCACGAAACACGTTTCCAACCAATCCCAAATGTACATTTTCTGAAGGACAGGGCAACGGAACCGGTTTCTTTTGACAATCACTTCAGAGAGTCAAATCAGGAATTTCGGAGTCAAAAAGGTTCACATTCACATGCCAACGATAGATCATGACCTCTATCCTGTGTTGATGACTTTAGAAATAGCGATCAATCTCTCGTCAGGATAAGGTGAACAGAACTTTACACACAACCCGTGAACCGATACCCCATCTAGTATGTTAAAAGCATTTTTTCCATTTGGTTTCATCATTCCATAAATAACAGCTCAACTCGATTTTAGTTTACCGACCAACCGACATTTAAGCACATTTTTACATATTAAGAAAATAACTGACGGTAAGTTACGAAAACTGGTTTATTCCTACCCAAATAGTCCTCTGATTAGCATATGTTGATGGTTAGTGAGTTGTGGAATTATTCCGGGATGCAAACCTTATTGTAATGAGCCACGATTCGGACCAGTAAAAAAATCATTATTTTACTGTTGACCAAGAGCATATATTTCATATTCTTCTGAACGTCATATGAGTGCCTATGTGTTACGGAGGAAATTACCAATTGCGGATCAAAAAACAATAAAACCGCCGTGAAATCCCTTATTTAGTTCAATTTTAGCTCAACTATCTGTTTACAGTTAAATCAACCCCAATCTTCACATTCCTAATCTGTCCCATTGTTAACTGGATCGCATGTCTGAACGTACACTGATCACACAGCAGTCAATTCGTACCAAGGGATTCAAGCGCACCACCCGTGAAGGCTGAACATCGGAACAGTGGAGATCCAGGCTATCCGAAACATATGTTAGAGCTCGGTCGCAAAACCATCATACCGTTCCCTTAAAAACAATTTGTTAATTTACCTAAAATACCCTTAGAACAACACCTCCCCCTCACACACATAAAATTCACGTATCAATAAATCTGGAATAATCTGTGTTTACTTTGACCTGCATATTCGGTCTCAACTCGGGACGTATCCTAAAAATGTGTGCTAACTCGTTTAATTTCCTAACATATTGAATTGCGGATAACCAACCAACGCATTGAATTTCTCTCATTTTGAAACAAGATGGCATTTTGGAAATGAGTCTATTATCGCTTCATCGTTGCCCCCCTGCCCGCCGATCACTAGGAGCAGGTATTCTTCCAGAAGGTTGTGAATACATCCAGCTATACAGAACATTTCCATAATAAAAATAAAGCTGGGATGGACTGTGTTACAATCTTCTCATCCATTGGTAACACGTTTGCAACCACTATGACATTTTGCACTGCGGTCAATTTCACAAAAGTACACACGATTGAAGTCGAATGTGAATAATCAACATTTCAAACTTTGGCCTCCTCTGTTTCAAAATGTCATTCCTTTTTATTGTTTTATATTGACACATCTAAGACCAGCTGAAAACGAGTCTCTTTGCGACATCATGTTCTTTTCAGTGCGTTATGCAGGCCTATTTAAACATTTGTTTTATTCATTAACACGTAATTATTTCAATCTATCAAAAATATAGGTCACAGGGCGCCACAACGAAACACTAGGGCTAAGATTTTCAATCAAACCGGATGTGGAATTGATGATGATCACATGATTGCGTTCGCCATCGGGTCCGAATTGGTCCGGACGCGAGGTGAGTGAATGAAGTCCAAATCCCGGAAAAATTGTTTTCCGAGCACGGATGGCCTGGTAGGTGATTATTAGGACAGTTTTGTGAACAGACTCATCTTTGTTTGCCGGGAATTTAGGCCGAGGGGAACAAGAGAATGTTTTATCAGTTGCCAAGGTAAAATATGTACCCAGATTGAAACCACTACACTGGTGAATAAAGTATACGTTTCGATGGTTTGTTTGGTCAGGGAGTGATCCCAAGTCCGTTCGGATAAACACCCGATTATATGGGTCATATCTGTATGTCGTTAAAAAAACAAATAAATGCGTAAATAGAGCAAACCGAAATAACAATTTCTGCTTAGACTTTTGGGAAACGTAGCTTTTTGCTTTATTATAGTCCCTGTTGAGAGTGATGAACAATTTGTTCTCTATCATTTCTGCGAAGATGTTTTGCTCTTCCTATGGAATGCTTTGCTAACACAAAGCAACCTTTTTCAATAGTCATATTGTATCTTGCCACAAAATTTATACGAATACTGCTACTTAGTTATTTGCGTGATTGGTTGAAATTGACTATTTTCCGCATTGGCTCCGAAATAATCAATGTACGTTGGATGTGTTTTCTATTGTTCATTACGACAAGTAGATTATAATCAGTCAGTTAGGAGTATAGTGGTGGAGAAAACTGCATAATCCCGAAGGCCTTCATATCCAATGTTAATGAAGGCACTTCCATCCAAAGCCGAACTTGTTGTTTTGGGCCTTGGATAGAGGAAGGCTCTAAGTGGGAAGAACAATGAGCACAATAACATCACATTACATCAATATCACATTCAATGGCACCAAGTTCATAATGGAGACTGAAAAGGATAAACAACTGGTGTTTTAGAACATCTTGATCATCTGAACACCATCAGGAAAACTGGTGACAAGGGTCTACTGCAAACCAACGCATATGGATCAAATTCTAAACGTAAAAAGTAGTCATCCATAGAGGCACAAAATGCGCTGTGTAAGAACTCCGTTCGAAAGAATCCAAACGCACTACAGCAACGACACACTCAAGAAGAAAGAAAAAAGATACCTCCTTAGGGTATTTGCTCGTAATTGCTACACCCGCACCTCCAACAAAAGAACTCTGACTCAAAGAAAGAAACAAACAACAGACGGTGAATCGGTAAAAAAGAACGACCGTGCCGTACATCAAGGACGTTTCGGAAATGACACCAAGACTGATTAGATCCTATGGAATCCAAGTCGGCCACAAATCGACCGCCCGTCTACGGAGACCTCTGTCAAAACCCAAGGAGTGAACAATGGAGAATGACAAGAGCAGTGTTACCAACAAACCAAACTGCGAGAACTGTCCAAAACAATATATCGGACAAACTGGAAGAAACTTTCAAGGGTGAATTCGTCGTGTATATAGCAAATGAAGAGTGAACTGAAAATCTAGGTAGCACTGGACCGTTGTTTCGTCCTGGTTTGGTTTAAGCAGCAATGTGAATCCATCGACCCAACTAGGGAACGAATTCGGGACCTCATGGGCAGAAAATAACTTTTTTAGTTGAGAAATTGAACATTAATTGACACCAACATGCCATTCACTCGACCACCGCGCAGCTGAACAGACCGTGTTTCAGTTTCCATTTACACCATATAGCACAACCCATCTTTGCGAGCTCGTTACGGGCCACAGACCCTGTTCATTTCAGCACTAGACTTCGTTACTCACTTGGAAGAAAATTATCAATAAAGATCCGTGAACACCAATCGGCAGTCAGGAGACATGACCCACAATCGTTGATTTCCCTCCACGAAGATCAAGAGAACAACAGTGAAAATTATCGACCAAGCCCGGTCAAAATATGCCAGGGAATTTCTCGAGGTTTGGTACTTCTCAATTAACTCAATAAACAGGCACGTCAAACTGGATCACGTGTGCACGCCAATGCAACTCAGTGATCAAATGATGCAACAAAAAACGTTCACGCCGTGACCTGAGAACGGACCGAAACCGCAATCACGGAGAAAGGTTAATCGATCCTCACCCCCTTACATCAGTTTAACGGCGAACCGAGTCGAACACGGTGAGAACAAGGGAGAAGAACACATAAACGAACGCTTACAAGCAGAACACGACCACTTCACAACCACCGATGATGTCACCTCGACTGGTGATCACACGTTTGCAAACAAATTGCCAAGCTTGACGAAGAGGCAAAATGGTATTCACTTCACCCAAGCTACGAGAACCGAGTTTCAGTAATTTGTCAATATACACAATGTGTTCCATAACATGATCGCATGTTTTGCTTTGGTGATTGACACTTTTAGTGTGAAAACAAAATGGCGATTCCCTACAAATTTCCATTATTGCTTTGTTCATTTCGATTTCATAACGCAGTCAGAAACGAACTGAATTCAAACTAACCCCACCAACGATGCTGACGCTGTTGAACTTTCTTCCAATGGGGAGAAATACATTTCTACGGTCACTTGGCTCAATCTAATTTACATTCCTCCTCTGTCATTATTGCTTTACATGATAATGGGACAACATTCTGGTCTATGTGCCAAACAAATGTTGTTAACAGGGTTATATTGGTATGAACTGATATGGCTAAATTTGTCCTCAAGTCAGCCAATCGGTGATTCGCATTAATGCACAAGTAGTGTAGGTCCCTTGTCCCAGGAATCATTCGCGTGTGAGCCCCATCAGCATTAACTGATGTTCGCAATTTTCGGTATCCCATTGAAACCCACTTGTTGGCAGTTCTTTACTTTCTAAATCTGATTGTATGCTTGCGCAATCCAAACAAATAAAGTATGAGAAAAGATGACGAAAGATGATGATAATCGAAAGTCTCTGTTCCTTTCATGGGTTTCTAGTTATAGCGGTATCATATTTTACGTCAGCTATCTATTGACCCATTCTTAATAAGCTTCTTCCCTGCGCTTTTTTCTACCAGTGCTATTCTCACACTTCTGTTGATTATCCTCGAATCCAAGAATTTGAAACTGGATTATTTCACTGCTTATGATCAACATATGGGTTATTGTCATCAAAGAAGATGTGCAGAACAAAACTGGGATAATGAATTGTACGCTTGGAAGGAGTATGAAAACGTGGAGAACAAAACGTCATTAGTTACGACACGTAACATTACTTACAGAATCTAGATTCGATAATTCTATTGGCTATGGATTCTGCACTTCCTGTAACCAACGTTGTGTCACCAGCTTAGAGTAAAAGGTTAAAAGAGAAATTTCAAACATGCAATTGGCCACCAAGTGAGAAACGTACCACACCAGAATGAATAATGCCCCAGGCTGTCAAACAGTCAAGATGTGTGGCATTTTTAAAAAGTGCAACAAGAAGCTCTATGGCAGTAAAAGGCATCAACCTTTGTGAACTATAAGCTAGAATGTCACTTCTCCTTCATTGAAACATGGATTCTATGAATCAATGACCAATTCGTTTCGGACTAAAGGCTTAAAGTTGTAAAACAAAGATATAGGTATATTAAAAGCCAGTAAACCCCTAGTAAGACCAATCAAAACACAGTTTTTTTTCCGGGGGATGGATTTAATCATAATGGGTAGTCAATACATGATATTGTTTTACTAGAAGTGTTCGATCTTTCGTGAGAAAAACATGACTGTCAGGAGAAATATTTTAATGATCGAGGAGAAAAATCTTTATAACCTCACCATCTCGAGTAGAAGGGAGCACCATACACGTTTCAGTAAGCTCAGTAGGCCGGACACCGGAGAAATGTCCTCTGAAGGCACTGAGACAGGCAAGTATTATTTTAACGAACACCTTTGACCAAATGGCAGTTCTCGAATGTTATTTACCCGAAATAGAATGAGGTAGTATCGTGTGGCTCCGTGAAGCAAGGTTTCGCATGCGAATGATGTATGAAAAGCTGAGAACTGGGATACCGAAGGAACAATGACACATGAATGAAGAGAGTATATGGAAAATTGAGCCGACTTTCAGTAAAAGAACCATCATTGTTTCGAAGCAGCCAGAGATATTGCAGAACCAATTAAAATCGCTTCTAGTGCAAAGATTGACTTTTAGCTTACACGGAGGAATAAGCCCCCAGTGCACCGGTGTCAAAAGGTTCAGAGTCACACAATGCAAGTTTGCCGCATACCGCAATCTGCAACGTAGCCGTATTTTATTCCCATTTAACAGTAATAGAATCACTACAGAAGGCAAATATACGAACAACTTTAAAACCAAGGTTGCATGTCAATTTTAACCGATGGTGTGCAGGCGTGTAATTATATTCGCACGGGCTGTGGTGGCCCGGTGGTAACGTCACCAATTATCACCCCGGAGGACGAGTGTTTTAATCCCACCACCACCGCCTGACTTTCCTCATTTGTATTGTATGGCTGCTTCCCTCTTCCTGAAAATTGTATCTTTGTATATTCAATAAAAGGAAGTAAAAAAGAAACAAGGATCACTCTACTCAACATCATGCTGGGGCTTTCTATTCAATATACAACTGATAAGTAACAAGATAGTGAGTTGACATGATGTATTTTGTAACGCGTTTGTAACTGTGAACAAGACTGCAGACGATCATTTGGGGAGGTAAATTTTTTCTCGATCAACAGCGGAATATGATTTCGAATCGGTGTTGGATTGCCTATTTATCAATTGAAATCTTCTGGGTTCAAGTTCGACAAGTTAACCAAACCGCTGCAGTTATTCTGGTTAAAAACAATCTGTGAGGATACCTTCGAACCCAAAGTCTGATGACCTAGACATGAGCAATAATAATAATAACCACAAGAACAAACAGAACAGATGCGACAAAAACAAACGTTGTGCTCGAATGCAACACTGTGAAGCGAAAATACTAACCTAAGGATAGACTCGCTGTAACAAGCACAAAACACGATGTGACATGATATACTTACACAAAGAAAAATAAACTCAATATTTTGCGCATGACCAACAGGGAGATCAATTGCATTTTGCGGAACGTATGCACATAATTTGTTTGGATAAAAGTTTCACGCTCCGTGGGTTCTTCATTCAAGTCTTTCCGTTCGTTTTCATCGTACCCTGATTCTAAACTGAAAAACGCCCCCTCATGATTAATGAGTAGTAGTAGGCAAACTAAATCTAAAAAATCTTCAATGACTGAAACGTGGACACTGAGCACGAGCTGGTATGAAAACGTATTTTTCTGTTGAAAAAATACTCAAACGTTTCCCTACATTGCGGTACTTGTGATAAGACGCCAAGTAATAGGATCTGCACCACTGAGCTTTGGAATTTCGCTGGTTTCACTACAATTCGCTTCACTACCACAGTTGTGAAACATCAACGGGCATGCTTCTGATCAGACGTAGCTATCTCATACAAAACGGTTGTCTCAACGCACTAATCGATGTGAACAGATTGATCATTTTGATACGTTATTCTGGTGATCATGGAGACAATTCAGACATGACAGTTTTCTGAATGATTCAGTTTGATGCACTCGTGAACTTTCAGGCTCAACTATCGTACACCTGTTTCAGATCACGCAACTTAATCAAAAAACGTTACTCTTATAATTGCCAACTCCTACTGTCAAAATCCCAGCAGATACAATATATACCAAGCTTATGATGAACATATTTTTCCGACTTCCATCTTTCGAAAAATAATGTAAAATGGACCGCTGGATTTCAAACAGGGTAGTCAACGTCTATATATGGTTTAGCGAGATACATTTGCAGCACGTTTCCATTGAGCGCTTTAGGAATACATTTGCTACATCATTACAAATTAATTTTTGAAAATGCTCACAGTCTACACAGTCTAATGGTTTACGGAAAAGTGCTAAATCTGTCATCATTGAAAATGGGACTCAAAATGATCCGGGTTTCATTGCTTTCTTAGTAGCAGTTTATGAAAGTTCAAAAACCCTCTACAGATGATGCTGTGAATAATTGTACCTTGTCGATAAGGTTTAGAGTCAAAAGTGTGCGGGATTGTAGAGGAGTGTCTCAAAACTTTCTGGTCCTTCAGTTTATTTCTGATCCAAATATCTGTAAAAGTGAAGTATGGGATGCTGACGCTGAGGTCTTCAAAACGTATTTCTACCACTGACTTAAAGGCAAAATCCGATTGCAGCTTCCAGATCTGCCACTTTATTTAACATATCGACAAATAAATACCGTACCTTCTGCAATCGAAACGAATATATACCAGGTGTTGGTGCCTCGTGCAAACTCATTTAAGAGAGACAGACTACATTCATTGTTGGACTTTATCCTCTTTGGTAAATCTCATATATGAAGTAATATTAACTCTGTACCAACGGAGTTTCGAAAGGATCGTGATTCTTTCGCCGTTGTGAACGTATGGTGTACTTTTTCTGACCTTTCGAGAGGGATGACCGCTTGATCTTGTAAATTCAAGTCTATTTTTATTTCACTCTGCTCTATCCGAAGTACTGAACTGTATTGCTGCTCATTTCCGGTAAGATACAAATGTCGTTTATCCCCCTTACATCGATTTAAATGATAACAACCATGTACTGAAAATATCAAGTCAACTCAATGTAACTCGAATAGTCGCATTATTCAAATCAGTGGTTGAATTTCCGTCAGCCACATAACTATTGTGTATCAAACAATGGGCATTATACGGCAGAAATTTAGCCATTACTAATGAAAACAACCATGACAAGAGAGGTCAGTTTAGCGTAACATCCTTCGTCGATCAGAGGCATTACATTCTGAATTGCTCCTGTGGAACAACGTGCGTAGGCCGCACGGCCGGGCGAATGTCCGAACGAATCCGTGAACACCACTCCGCATATCTGAACACCGGAACCTGTAAGTCGCTCACCAGTGCGGTGGTTTCACACCTAGCCAAAACAAATCACACTGCGGACGTGTCCGAGGCTTTTCGAACCCTGTATAAAATTTGTGGGCGATTATCGAGGCAAGTTTGCTTTCGGATGTTGGCTACGGAAGCGGTGGGCATTCGTTTTTTACAACCCCTCTGGAACGGCAAGTAGATTGATCGAGATTGAGTGGATGACTGGGATCGTTGCGTATATCATGGGCGAAATTCCTTTATGAATTAATATGGAACTCCTACAATTTTGTTATTTGCGTGTTTGAAGGAATAATAGGAACAGGGCTGTTAGATACCAAGCTACGACGAAGTGCAATAACATCGTTTTCAAGTTATTCAGGCTCCTGATGAATTGACTCTTAAATGCGACAGAGCCCGATAAACTGGTAAGGCAAAACGCCAGCGAAAACAATAAGCCTTATGAAACATGACGTGAGATGCTTGAGCTTCAGGACTATGTTCCTTATGTGATCAAATTTCTGATTGATGGTTGTCTGTTCATCTAGTAGTTCAAAATGGTCAAGAGGGGGCATTGTCATCCTCGTATTTACCACCTTTCACAATAAAGGAAAAGGATATGGTGACAATG
Organism: Echinostoma caproni; assembly: GCA_900618425.1. Classification (NCBI taxonomy): domain Eukaryota; kingdom Metazoa; phylum Platyhelminthes; class Trematoda; order Plagiorchiida; family Echinostomatidae; genus Echinostoma; species Echinostoma caproni. The sequence goes on along the minus strand of UZAN01040362.1, from coordinate 26,073 downwards.
GTGAGAGTTCACTCCCAGGGACCGATTTTTAGACCAATGCTCAGCTCAGATTAGTAGCAGATAACTGTTTTGAATAAGGTAATGCAAATGATACATTATTCGTACACTCACTGAGAAGCGAAGGAATTCTCACTGAGGTAGAAGAGATGTAAGCAAAAAATATAAGAGAAGAATACGCAACACAGTGAAGTACGCCATGTATAGAAAACAACCACGGGAATACACAGCCTTTGTAACATGCAAAACCGCTGTGAATTATTTTACCCGCCGCAGTAAAAAGTGTTGAGCAACATTTGTCCACGGAGGACATAACTGTAATCCAGTAAACAATTTCAGATAAATTTTCTTTGCTTACCACAGCACGACAAACAGCGTGGGAGAGGAAATCAAGGACATTCAGGTTACATCAGAAATACATTCAGAGAAAGGCGAAAAAAGAACAATTATATGAGATAAATAGAACACCAACCAACGTAATAGGTATTTTTACGTTCGTGGTGACAGATGTCTGACTCATTAATAGCGGGCACGATAAGGTATAGGGGTATTTCGAAAGGCGATAGTAGATTCTGAGAGATGCCTAAAGTTGGAAAGGGTTCGCGGCACCCATTTTGTGTTAACCATTAAAAAGTAAATTCCTAGGGAATTGATCAATGTATGTATCACCACGCTTGCAAACAACGAAAACAACCATGATGTTTTTGAGAGTACCAATGCACTAGGAAATAAACTTTAGATATCGAGAAATAAGGATGGCATATTTGTACTTTGGACTCTGGAAAAAATGCTGTTCCACGCTGGATTTTCAGTGTGGATACTGTCAAAAGTTTGAGGATAGAATTTGTGGGTTAGTTAAGCTTCCTGGGTCTTTAAGTATAGAAGAACAGTTTACAAACACTTAATGTAGTTTTTTCAAAGGTTTTGGTTCCAAAGAGGTCCCATGGCAAGAAAACTCTGACGGTTATACAGATTCCGCCATTTGGATGATATAATTATCAGCAATTTCTGGTTGTTTCCCAAACCGAGAGCCCGGTTTAATGCTAACAGTGACGTTAACACACATATCGATAATAAACATCAAGGATCTGGGCACAGGCCGACTAAACATCTCGTAGAGACAGCGTTGGAGTTGAAAGATAGTGGAAAGGCCGGTAGATAAAGCCGAATATCACATAATCAGCCCAATGGAAGTTACAATGAATGATGGCAGCTTTCCTAGGAACAGAGAAAAAATGGAGACTCAATCGCACCCGAAACCACCCCGGTAATATCCGCTAACGAGAACGAAGTTTTGTTACTACTGAATACGGCTGATATTTGTGAGACATGTGACCGCATTGGGACGTTCAACACATCTACCATCTAACATTAGGCAATCAGGAGAACGCTGAATAAAAATGATCCTGTTAGGCGACTCAAAACCTTATGACAAAGAAGAAAAACTAACTAAACCCTGACAGAACCTTCATCTAATGAGCAAGAAAAAGGCAGAAATGCCAAGACAGCTGCATCGAGAATAGAATGAGAGGAGTTGGGAGCAAATTCAAGAGGATCGTGGGAATGGTTTAATTTAAAAGCATATGTTTGAAACTGTTTGATAGTGTTGAAAGGTAGGCAACTGTTTGGTGTTCTAAAGATCTTTTGGGTGGATACTTCCAGAGCGCTTACACGAACTGCACAATTGAGCAATAGGTGAGGTAGGTTGGCGGGTACCTAGTTTTAACAACACGATAGATAATGAACTAGAGCCATGTTTCTTGCTAAATTTGAAGCGCTTCAGAGCCCACAAAATATCATCCAGGAGCCAGCGTATCACTTCTAAACAGATCGAAGGAAAGTGGCATCTTGTTTAAGACGAAAACAGAGCAAATAGACCATCTCAGTCCTCCCATTCAGGAAGTGAGCTCTTGCATGAGCCAAAGAGCTGCTTCAGTGCTGACCATAGATTCCGACAGTGCTTGCTTCCTTGAAAATTAACAATACTGAACCGATTCAATGGCAGTACTTCCATATTTAATTAAGCTTATATTAGCTTGTCATCAACGCAACTGCCAATAATATATACCATTTATTCATCAAAACGAAGTCGTTTGAGCAGATTCGATGAGAGTTTATAGATACATTAAGTCTCTATCTCCCAATAAAAATAAAATCAAAAATGAAGATCATTTGTTAAATACTAACGATGATAAGTGATGTTGCTACCGGCGAAAAATGCGGTTGGCGGTCCTGATCTCAATTAAGGGTGCAATGTCTCATTCTCTATGGCTCTCGACGCAAGAGGTGTTACTGTGAATAATCTGATTGCAACATTTGAGGAAAAACAAAATGGCGGACAAGCCCGTGAGTGAGAAATTAATTTCCTGGCTAATACAGTTATATATATAGCTTACTGCATGCGAGTTACAAACGAAATAAATATAGGTTAAATAGGAAAAGAAAAGAAGTACCTTCAAGATGATCTACCGAGTGCCTACATATCCATCAAATACTATTTTGTCATTATTTAGCAGCAGCTAAGATCATCCATCCGGTCAATCCATCGGTTTGTTCCCCAAAAGCGATTTGTCAAAGCGCTAAAGACTGCCATATCCCCGGTATGTATTCAGTCCCATGACTGAAGGTGACCCTTTCGATTAAACCCGTGATCCGAAGAGGCGATGGTTAACCTTGCGCGGTCCTTACCCTCATGTGCTTCATCCCTACTCCCATCTAACCAGCACGCACTTTTTGTAACACACATTAAGCTAACTAGATCTACCAATCAAATCCTCATACAAATCAAACGTAATGCGAATGTGCTATCCCTGCTATCTATTTATGCAATTTTATCTGCCAGAAAATTAACTTATCGAAAAAGGTCTCGTTTGTTATTTAGGATTTCGTCATGAGTTGTTAGTTGGTGATAACAACGTGCTGTGGGGGGGGGCTGTTTTTTATGGACAACGATTTCAGAGTTGCTCACCAGAATTCCACGAAACTGGACACCGAGTCGGTCGGGTGAACTTACAAAATATACTTTGCCGAATTTGGTTGAGATATTTCGAAGCTATAAAATCACTGGCAGGGAAGCACAAAGACCGACCGGAAACTGTTGACAACTGTCAAGAGAAAAAATCTACAAACCAACTGATATGAAAGATTGACTTCCCTGGGGTAACGTCATTGTTAGCCAATACGATGATGAGACCAACTGCCCAAACGGGCTTTGTAGTAAAGGAAAAATAAAATATATCTTTGAAGTATTGAACTGTCAATACGGAAAAGTTTTATTCAGCATTTTCGGCTGTAAGGAATTATCTTTACACCATCTTTACTTAGAAAGTTCACATTTTGATGGCATCAGAAAATGTCGAATCAGTCAAATGGAATAAAGTCATTTTCCATATGGGTATGTAACCAACTTGCCTCCAGGAAAATCATTCCTGCATTCTCCTAGTACTTTTTGTGCACCATGCTCTGGATTTTATTCTGTTCCCCCAAGAGCGAGTGAATAGTATTTAAAATAATAACCACTACTTCTAAACGGAACGCCGCCCAAGCGCAACACACCATCCAGTAACATGTTTTGATTCGTATCCCTGACCGTTTTTTCCTGAATCATTTGAAACGATTTCCCATAGAATGAGCGCAAGTTGGAGACTGGTGATCGTGCGTAATCAAATGCAAAGATTTCAAAAGAGTGTATCTTTAGGATCAAATTGGACTTTTAAAATTCAACAGAGGAAAGATCAAGAGCTCGTTTATTCGCAGAATAATAACAGATGGTAACTAGTCTCGAGGAAACTCAAAACTCTAACCCAAAGCATCGATTTTTTGAAGCTTCGGCTCGTTTGTGCATTGAAAGACTTATTATCTGACACCAATAAGAGAACATTAATAGGAATCTCTTGGTTTGTGCTAACAATCGAATAAATTAGGCAATCACCCTTTCGGATTCAGTCAAATTCCGAATTGTGATATACCCATATTGAACTTCACATCCGACTGAATAACGCTCGGCGGTTTGATCCCCGGTTCAACGCGTGAAGCTGCAACGGAAGGTTATAGCTTGAGGAATTTATTTATTAAAACTACCCAGTGGATATAACTCAATGTATTTTAAAAATGTTAAATACACATTATTTGCAGACTGCTTTTCCATCAACCCAATCGTGCAATGAACTTCTCCTATTTAATACAAAAAATAATACAATTTTTGGGGTTGTTTCGATCCGAAAAAATATCAATGACAAATTCAGTATGTAAATTTTGTTGTTCTGTCAGATGAGTTCTGCAGATTTCAGAGACGATGGTTTTTATATTAGCAGAACAAGTTACATTCTCTAGACATAGAACATAAAACGATATAAAAACTGCGTGTATATTAAACAAAAGACATGAATCCAAAAGGGGCAAGAAAAACAGTTTTACATATTAGTAAAATGAGCGCATCGATTATTTCTGATTCAAGTCAACCGTTCCCTCAGGAAAATAAAACAAAACAAAAGAATGCCCTATTGGAAATTTAACACAAGTGTATAATGCATGTGCAGCAAAAAAACCGAATCGGATTTTGTGATTTTCATTTCCTTTAATCTTTAATTCATAATTCATTGCATATGAAAATTGAGAAACATGAAAGTAACTAACGTAGAAAAATTGTTAACAAGTCGTATACTATATTCGACTTGAGATATGCTGCATGCTTGCCCATTTCAAAAATGTGAAATTCCATTGGTGCATTTCTCCTCGGGGTAAATCGGTCTATTTTCGATCAAATCGGATCACGTTTACCTTCGAAGTCAAATCTCACGAAAGTCACCTCCGGAATGCCCAACGCAGACTTCAGTGGGTGGTACAAATACCTATTTAAACGGCGGGTTACGATATAAACCAATTTAATAAAAGTACTTAAACACAAATCTGCACATTTTTATCTGAAAGGCACTGTAATGCAACTGAGCAAGCGAAACTATTTGATAAACAAAGAATAGATTGACGACATTGTTTTTTATTTACTTTTGGAAAACGTTTTACTGAATCTGAAGTCTCTGGAAAGAAAACCGTATCTTAATTCACTTTTGACAAAACAGTGGCCTTTTCCATGCTATCACACGGGCTCCCAATGTTCTTTCGGATTGACGATCTTCTTTGGGTTCTACTTAGGAAGTTTGTACATCGTTTCTCTAATAATAAGGCTCTCTGTTGCTCTTAGTTTGACAGATAAAACGTTTGTCGGCTTCCGAAAAATGTGGTTTTAACTCTATGAGAAACCATTGAGGTTTAAGTTCTGCCATTAATTCCAGCAATGTTTCTTTCTTGATTCGGTGAAAGTAATTTATTTTTGTCTTTTTTGAGGTCTGGTGACAAAAAACCCATTGTTTGTTCTTTCTTGAGCTCCTATCAATAAAAAACAATGAATAACTAAATGTCATACCATATAATAATAATAATGATAAAATGCATCAATGTCAACGCCAATTTCATCAGTCTATCAATGCATTTTTATCTCTTCAATCATTTGGGGAGGATAACAACAGACAAGAACAAAGCTGTCACTTTATAGGAACCGATTTGTCAACCGTGTTCACGGAGCGGCTATGAATCTGAGTTGAGTGGTTGAAAATGTGTGGTCTGTGAAGCTTGTTTCAACTCCAAACGCAGGGCATTGAAGACGTGATCACCCTTCAAAGCACGGTTTATGTAAACGGTCGTTTTTCTAACACTTTGGGATGTCTCGTCTTTTTCGAATTGCCCAATATGGATACTAATTAATTTTTCTCAGTAGCCATGGTTTGGCTTTTTTCCTCATACAAATTCTTCTTCTGCCTTGTATCTAGAAAGCATGTGTCCCACCTGATGAGCTAGTGTTTTCACAAGCCCACATTTGTAAGCCATGGAGGAAAACTCCAAAAAGCATATATCAGCGCTTGATGAGAATGAACGACCTGTTAACATTCGTGTTCTCCATTTGTATCATTTACCGTTGATTTGGACGAGCAGTTCTTGAAACTTAAAAAAACATTGGTCAAAGAGGAGGAATGAAGGATTTTATTTGAGCACCCAATGGATTCTTCGTTCAAATGAGGCGTAAGCTGAAAAAGTACGAACCACTGGACAGCTGTTTTGACCTGGATGGGTCTTATGAACAGTGCGAATTCATCGATTCAACTGGTAACGGAACCCGAGACCGTGGAACGCAAGCAAACTAACTACTCGGCTATCGGTCAGCTGATCACATTGTTCCTCATTTTTAATAAACACCATATAGCACAAGCCCACTTTACAAGCTTATTGAGGAAATCGCATCTCGCTCATCGCTACAACAGACTCTAGGGTTGCGAATAGGTTGGAAACATTCACAACCTGACTAACTGTTGTAAATATTGGTCAGTATTTCAACTTTATTCTCATTAAAATTATTTAACTGACAAAATTGTCATTTAGATCTGACTGACTGCTCGTTATGAATGAGTCTGGAAATCTAAAGCCAATTTGTACAAACTACAAGAGGTTTTTGTAGTTAATACCACATCAAGACCACCGGTACATACATATATGTGGGCTCATTGTCAAATACAATGCATGATAGGCGATAAATCTGTAAATACGATGATTCGCATTTGATAGAAATTAGTGCGGTCATTCAGAAGATAATAATTGTCACGTTTCTTTTCAATAGCAATCCGCTTTTGCTGACCTGAAGAATACTGATCAAAAGCCAGAATCAAAGAGCCTGATCGAAACACTTGTGTGTAGTTCGCAAAAATATGTGATTGGCGGTTTAGTTCAACGATCAAAAATGAACAAGACCACTTATAGTGAATAACTACGGGCTGTTCCATTTATTACTCCTTGTGCTGCCGGGAAGTGTGAAGGCATCTTTAGAATGAGATATCTTGTTATATGTATGCCAAATTATCGATATCCCAACTTTAAACCGCAATAACCAAATACCTTCGACCAGGCACTGTCTTGTGGAAGTATAACACTACTTTTATGTATATGTTTATATGCGCGACAATGGCTTTAAATGTTTCAAAACGGAACTCATCGATTTTAATGTAGCTTGAATCAGGTGAGAAACATGCTTTTGAAATCAACAAGCTTTAGTCTGGTTCTGTTTGCGTTATCTTATTGTCGGAAAATTGAAAGAGAGAAAATACCAAATGGATCGAAAAAGCGGTATTTTGTTCGATGAAAATAGGTTTGAAAGTTTACCGCGGATCATCGAATATCTCTTTTCTCAGTGTGGCATGAGTTCCGTTTGGACAGACCAGGCCTAGTGATACAATCGTTTGTCGAAAAATCACTAATGGGAAACGACACACGCACACACATAGATGTTGCCAGATGATGGGGGGAGGGGAGGGGGTATTCCGTTCAGCAGTTGTGTGAGTTTGCTCACGTAGCCACCGTGTGGCTAGTCAGAAAAGTTGTAGGTCTTGCCATTCGCAAACTTGTTCTTCCGGGTGTTCTAACATTGCTTTCCAATGTGCCACACCCCGACCTTTGGATACCATTTCACCGCCAAGGACGACAAAAGCAACTTGTTTGTCTGAAATAAAAAGAAACGGGAGAGTTGGTTTAATAAAAATAACATGGTAATGAAAAACAAATTTACAACTACCACAACTAAAATAAGTCCTTACCAATTTTGTATCAAACTTAAGATTGTTAAGACTCACTGCAAATTACAAAGTTCCTCTTTAGAATTGGAAATAATTCTTAGAATCGATACGTGCCTCATCATACTCTTGTTGTTTCCATAAAAGCCTCCGGATAAATTTTGCATTACTCGTTCCGAAGTGTTAGTTTTAAGTTTATTCAAAATGCTTTTCGGCTTACACATTAGATTTGGGGTAAAAATATCGTCCTGATTTTTCCATGTGCTAGAGGGAAATCGATCTGACTGGTTGGAATGATCTGCTCTCGTATAGTGAGCGAAAGGCCGTTGTAAAAATCTCCCCATGTGGAATTCACCCATCTGTTTCATCATTTATTTAGTAATAACGGGAATCAGTGAAGAGAATCAGACAGGCGTTTAATTCCAAGATCAATATACGTAAAAAACACTTTTAGGTGGAACAGCTGATTTTCCGGAAAACTGTTCCAAGCTATTTCATATTATGCAAGAAGTACTAGAAGAAAGATACAGTTACCACTAGCCATAGATAGATTGTCAGGGTCAAATCATCTTTGTTTTTATTCGGTCTCTTTGTTTGATAAATTCTGGATGAGTGAACGGTAGATTCGCCTGTTACTAGTTAATCACCGAGCGCGTTACTATTTTCGAAAGGATGAACCACATGCGTTTGGTGTAACGGTCAGGCATACAGACCCTTATATTCAAGGTCTTGGCCACTGCTAGAGTGCGCAAATGAACACACAGGAGTTCATGGGATATCCAATACACTCTCTTGAAAGCGGTGTCTAGATTCCCCGGGGCATCCAGTAAGCCAGGTTGTTGCTCTTTTTTGATCCGGTTTGACCATAGTTAAACAAGCGTGGTGACGACAGTCAACCACATAGGTTGCACACCCGCTATCTGACTTATATAACACGCATCACGAGCGCATCTGACACAGAACTCATTCGGTCAGCTTCGATGTTTACCCCTATCTTGAGTCAGCATTAAAGGAGAACGCCAAAATGGCCGTCCTCTAACATTATTGCTGTATAGCAGTTCGAATAAACAGGATTGTACACAGCGAATTTCAGACAATTCCTTGAGTATTATCAGTTTGTTTTGTAGTCCAAAACTGTGACCTGTTCTGTACCGTTTTTCCATTTACCTTTAATTTTCTTCCATGTATTTTTCGCATTCAATCATATTTTTTATTCATGCATGTTCTGGAAATAATCAAATTGTTAATTGAGATGCACAAATGGATATCCCAATCACCGGATTATACTTGAATCCGGTTAGGTAACTGTCTATGATAAAAGATGACACTCCCAGTGCTTTCATCACCAAAATACTCCAACCGGAAACAACTAAATCCTCTGCCGATTTGGGATTGTTCTTGTCATTCAAAGCGTCAACCCTCTGCTATATCGTGAGTCAATATATTTCATGTGAATTGTAATGTTCGGGCGTGCCCCCTAATAAAATGCTTTTCTGATTCATTTTCATTCTCAGTTTGTGTCTCACGGATAATGTTTGTGATTTGCTGATGAGGAACGTTTTTGCAAATGAGAAAGTCTACAGGTCGGTTCACTTTGGACACCTAGAATTATCAATGAACAAGAACATTTGGAATGTGGATTTTTCGCATTCGGTTCCCACCTAAGCATGTACGATGTTATTAACGTATGATTCGTAGAGGTGGTTGTATTTGACTACGAGATACTTCTTTTATCATTTAATGACGGAATATTGTGTAAACATTTCGCGGTCTTTACAAAAATCATTCAGGATAAAATTGATTTTTCCCTCGCAAACTAGAATTTGGTGCGTAAGCATAATATAAAAATGGAAACGTTCCTAAACACTGAAAATTCTGACTCCAAGAACAAGCATTTTATGAAAAATAAAGAAAATCTAGGTCACGTTAAAATAATTGAAACGGTACACAGTGCAATTTCTTCCCCCTGTCCGTCTCACTCGGGGCCTGAAACCATTCATTTTCCTCTGATCCTTTCCAGAATCTGACTGAATGATTGTCTGCGATTTGCGGACATTGTGGTCTTCGTCGCTGTGTGAGCGTCAGTAGCCGTATAAAATTAAAACGCCGTTTTCCGGCCTTTTAATTTGAAACTGACGCTCTATCATCCTCGCAGAATGGCTCTTAGGAACNTGATCAGGGTGGACAACCGTCAATTCTCCTGTTACAGGTGAACTATTCGATCGATCGATGAATGCATCCGATCGAGCAATTGTTTTTGGAGGATAGGTTATAAGTCCTATGGTGCTTTAGCTTTGTAAAAGAATCATCACAAGATGATTGGTTACAAACTATGTGACCAAAACATTGTGGTCTTCGTCGCTGTGTGAGCGTCAGTAGCCGTATAAAATTAAAACGCCGTTTTCCGGCCTTTTAATTTGAAACTGACGCTCTATCATCCTCGCAGAATGGCTCTTAGGAACTAGCGATCAAAAATTTCTAATCATCAATCGTCTTCGACTCTTATTGACCAGGTTTTGCAACCATGCTGTAGATAAAAGCAGCCCTTTTTAGTTGGACTGATTTTTTTCTAAACTCAAGAAACATGTCGGCGCGCAGTTTTATCTCTCTTTTATATGGGATGTAGAGTCGCCTGATTGAGGTCAGGCATTCAAAGGTTTCGATTGATTCGATCAGATCGCTGTTTTTTTGTAAAGTGAATTCAGAATGAACTTCCATATAATATCTGTTTTCCTGGTTTGCTTAGAAAGATAGTGCTGCACTTTATTCCCATGTACCGGAGTAGGACCGAAGGAATGGCCTTAAAGGTCACCTCATCTGTATCTCCTGGATTTTACTTTCTGGGTATATCTAAAGAAAAGAGTTTAATTCCCAAAACCCAGGGTGATCGGGGAACTGCAACACATTACCACCGCGTAGTGCGAAAGTATTCCATGGGGTACTCATTTCTGGGTGGCATAAAACTATGTTCGACGTATTCGGCTATGCAAGCAATAGGATGAAAAACATATTGAAAACCTTTTATGGAAAGAGATGTTGTTTTGCTTTATTTTTGTCTTCTCTTGAGAAAATCTATCTCTAATATAGCAAGAGTAACCGATTGGAAAAATATTAGGGATAGTTTCAAGTTATCGTTAACCTATCTTAGTGAATATTTTAGTTCCTATTTAGGACAGTGCCCAATATGATAATCGTTTTACGGACCCGTTTAGAAAATGGTGCCTGTGTCTGAGACCAATACAGTGTCATTACAATGTAATCTTCGTATAGAATGTTTCCATTCCGAATCGTCCAGACGGCGCATCGCTCCATGAATGACACTCGTTTGAGTAGACTTCCTCGACCACTGGTTCCTAAGAGCCATTCTGCGAGGATGATAGAGCGTCAGTTTCAAATTAAAAGGCCGGAAAACGGCGTTTTAATTTTATACGGCTACTGACGCTCACACAGCGACGAAGACCACAATGTTTTGGTCACATAGTTTGTAACCAATCATCTTGTGATGATTCTTTTACAAAGCTAAAGCACCATAGGACTTATAACCTATCCTCCAAAAACAATTGCTCGATCGGATGCATTCATCGATCGATCGAATAGTTCACCTGTAACAGGAGAATTGACGGTTGTCCACCCTGATCACATCCTCCCGTCAGAGGCATGCCAAGCGACCTTGGACTTTGCGCAGCAAAAGCACCATCAGCACACTACCCGAATTCATGGTTGCACAACGGGACATGACATATGGCTAGTGATTACTCGATTATCCGAGCACAAGTAAAGTATGTTGGCAATTTTTACATGTTTATTAATTATTGGTGTTAGAATGCTTCACAGCTGTTAGGGTCCAAATCACGTTTTGATCCCTTGGATTGTTGGTACATAGGTGCATTTGAAGATCATTGCAACTCGCATAAGCCCGTTGCATCATTAGCAATACCGTAGATATCGATCGAAATATGATAATAAATAGAAAAAATCCCTGTTAATCATAATGTATCAACGGAAGAAAAAGAAACTGCTACAGTTTATGTTCTCATCAATAAAACAAACTATTCTGTTCCACCAAAATATCCCTATGTGATCAGGTGGGCGAAATATGAAGCATGTTGTTAAGGCAACAAGAGATGTTTAGTTCCGTTTGGCTCTAATACATCACCTTCACGCTGCTGAACTCCGGAATAGAGGGTGAGTGACCAGGTGAAAAATCAAGTTTCCCCAAATTGCACTTTCAAGCAACAAATAAGGGGCTAGAAGTTGGGCGAATCTACTTCCGTCCAACAGAATTGTAGATAATTTTGATAGAGTGTTCCCTACTGTATGTGGGTGTTTTCCCTTAAGAAAAATTCCGGTTACATTTACCTAGGTAGTATTTACCCTATTTCCTGGATTATGTGTTATACAAAAGCATGGGTGAAACATTGAAGCTCAGATTGTTTTCACAGTATCTGTATTTAGAAAATATTATTCTGTATATGAGGATCAAGTGGATTTAAAGTCTTTTATTCTACCAGAGATGTGAGTTGTTTTATTCAAAACATACATGGCATGTAGTAAATCAATATTGGTTCAAAACCTTTCCAACGACAGTCATCTATAAATTGAAAGTGAATGATATATTTTTAGGTGTAATGCGCAAAATATTATTACACGGTTGTGCAATGACACATGATATCCAGTTAAATCTTTAGTGGCTTTTATAATGACCCAAAACGACTACATCTACATCTGTTTAAGTTCACCAACAAATCAAATAGATCCTTTTTAAATACAATTACCAGCACACCCCATTTTACTTATACACTTTGGATGGTTGCATTCAGTCATTTTAAAGTATTTGTAAAGAAATTATTTTTGATATATCTCATCAGGCTTTAACATATAAACAGGTATTGACCTAACTCGTGCAAAATCCTGATTTTCATCAAATTTGTTCCTCTCAATGCTTTGTTTTTCAAGGCTCATTCACGGGATTGAAAATGATATTGCCCCAAATCATATGCAACATACCTGATATAATACCTGTTTATATTCTTGTGTCTTTTGGCCGCATACCAATAAAATGTATCATTTCGCCATTATGACGTTAGTTGGTGATGCATCAGTCGCGAAATAATAAAGTCACCGTAAAAAACCAACTAGAATTTATTAATTGAAACGGCTCATACACTTAGTACAAGTATTGTACCTTCATCTCGTCTATGTTTCATTTGCCCTTCTTCATTTTTGATCACTGGAGGCAGTCGCTTTATAATGGAGTCCACGAAGTTGACCGCCAAACGCACTTTGCCAGCTTCCTCAAATACACCCCGCACCCCAAACATTAACGACCAATGTCGAGGCAGGTGATTCATCCCTGTTTCTTAATGTATTTCCAAAATGAGAGTGATCTTGCGCGAGGTTGATCAACACCAGTATATAAGGTGATCATAGTACAGATGTCTGATTGACAGATTAAAGCTCGGTTAGTAATGATGACCTAGGCGACCAAACTGAGCAAATGAACATGACAGGGCTAGTGATAATCGTAGTGGCAGTGAGACGACAAAGGTCAAATGGTCAACATTATAGAGCTGGACAGCGTCCCTTCCGGATTACATTACTTGCTATGCATAACATATCGTTTCTACTGTATCTTACGTAACTTCGGCTCGCTTGGCTTAGCTCACAACCTTCAGTTTAGTCTGCCCATCTCTCTCACATCTTCCATTTGATCTTTGTCCTCTCACCCCCACCACGACTATCACTAGCCTCGTCATTTTCAGTGTCTGAATCTAGTCCTTGATCAGTAATTTTACAAAACATATAATCCTTTGAATAACCCAAACACCTTGAGACTTGGTTATTGAACTATTTAACTGGGAGAGTACAACCTCTTAGAATTTGAAGGAATGAATCGCAAACCCCAATCCAAACCCGTTGAGCGCTTCAAGGAACTGTAGTGTCACCAAACATATGTTTTATAGACGTTTGTGAAATTCCCTTTGTTTTCTCGTTACGTATATTGTAACATACCAACGATCTTGTTTTCCGCCAAGTTGTTTGTTTTTCTCTGGCCCAAAATGTGTTACCGGTAATAATTCATGAAATTTAGCTTTTCTCCCAATCCTCTCTGCAATTTAATATAGATAAGCGTTTTGGCCGCTTATATAGTGTTTCATGCTCTTCGTTTCTGACGTAACTTACAATATTTCATCTAGATTGAACTGTTTCACACACGGGAGTCACTATAAACAACCAGCTTCTTGCGTTCACATTCTTTCGTTAACTCTGGTACATATTTGCACCGGTAACTCGTGGCATTTAAGATTCCGAAACGTGTTCAGTTTCACACCTCCTAGTCAGTTATTTGTAAAGCTGCATGCTGTTGTTTTATTCCATCTTTAATATCAGGTTATACTACTTGGCGTACTCAGGATTTTAAGCATTTGCCCAACAGTTCAACGGTTATCTTCTAGTTCTTTGTCATTCCCACAGATGAAGTAACTGTAAAAAGTTCCTATTGTGTGATCTTCCGCTTGAACTATTTCTCCATCTTAAACACAGGTTTTACACTGTATTGTGTCTTGTTTTATCCGTCAGCACACGCCCACACGCCCACTCTGAATTCCGACGCATGTTGTACTCCCAAACAGAGAGAGAGAGAACGTGACAAGTGAGACTCATCTAATCGAGTAACTAAAAGTTAATTAGATGATCTCTATGATAGATCGTTTTATGAAGTGAGTTCAGCGTGACGGTTGGTCGAAATATATAGACCATTGTACTGGAGGTTACACGATAGAAGACAACACAATCGCAGACCACAGTTGATGAAATTTCAAACGGCAAATAAAATGAAATGGATTTCAAAAGAAGATTTTATATTATGCTCCTCGTCTCCTTGTTTCTGTTTCATTATCTCTATTTCATCATCATTTTCATCGTCTACATGTACGAATGTGATCCTAAAGTTAGAAAGAAAGGAAAATTATTCCTGTGGCTTTCCTTATTGCGCGTCATGACAAATTTTAGTCCATCGGTTCAGCGTACAAACAAACCCATCGGCGGGTGCAGTATGAATGAAGACCAGGGGAGAATGAAAAATGTGGGTTCTGGGCTATGCACATATCAGACAAAAGCATTATTCATTCAGAAACAATTTATATATAATTTGGTTGAAATATGTCGATAGACACCAACGGCTCGTGTTCCCCAGCATTTAATTTAAAGGACTATCATCGGGCAATACTTTGGTTTCCAGCAGAACGGTCCATTTTTATGGCACGCAATATGTAACCTTAACCATATGGATTTAAGATTATCGAAATAGTCCCACAGAGCACAGCTGAAACAAAATAACATAGTGATGAAAAAGCTCGTTTTCAGTGATTCGTATTCATGCCAAAACTTTATAATATATATCACTACGTGGGAATAAAATCGTTTTTGAAAAGTAAAATAAGATATAGTCGCAGGTTACCAGAAAGTTTTTTGATCATGAGAGCGCAGATCGGATTCACCGTGATCACATAGTTGTTTGTCCACTCATCCGATCGTCAAGGTTACTGATGATACCGCGTGTGCGGTGCGAACCGGGAAAGCTTCAGCGGTTGCATAAATTGTTTTGGACACACAAAGGGGGTTTGTGGACGAATGCCCAACGCTTCTACTGTGGTCAGCATCCGACAGCGAACCTACCTCAAAATTCGCCCACGAACTCTATACAGTGGGCGGAAATACTCGGCCACGTTTACAGTGTTATTTGTTTATCTAGGTGTGAAACCAATGTACTGGTGAGCGACTCTATCGTTCGGGTGTTCAACCACACGGGGTGGTGACAATGGCCTGACCGTGCGGCCTATGTACGTTATTCCGCCAGAACAAGAATGAGACTGCAGATTCGGGAATTTTGACCTTCAAATGCAAACAAAAAATTGACTTGAAAGTGAATACTTACGAGGCTGGGATGCACAGAATGTCGTATGGATTGCGTCGGATAACCGCATCTTTATGATCTCAGCTGATTTGTTTTCCTTGAAGGGCGAAGAAGTGTCTGCGGAAGTTTTCTTAACATTGATGTTTTGTAGTGTTTGCTGTGTACTTATACATTTTGCTGAATAAACGTGTTCTGTACCTGCTACGTGCGAAGATCAATCTAATAAGACGAAGCTCTTCCTCTATCATGTTCTTACTGTAGATCTTTCTTGCCCTGTTCGCTAGGCAAAGAATCAGTTTCCTTTGTATCCTAAGCTGCAAAAAGCTTCAAAAATAGATGCATTGGACTTTCCAATTTCCCTTTTATTTCAGAGGGAAATTTCATTCTAAAGTATTGGTATATCATGTGATGTGTAGGCATGAATACAAATTACCGAAAACGAGCATATTGCCCACTCCGTTGTTTTGTTTAAACTGATATTTAAATTGTTGTTGAAAGCCCCAGGAATTGAATTAATTAATCGGGTAACCTGTGTAAGATTTGTTCTCACACGACTACCCCACTAAGGAATTTTGCTGGATGTGCACTCGAAAGATCAATCAAAACTACGAATTCCCAATCGCACAGCAATAAAATGTATCACGCATATGTCTATTTCTTCTTGTTTGACTACTAGCCTTTCATTTGTTCAGGAAGTGGAATAATAAAGAGCTTTTTTCTACATCATACTAACAGGATTGGATTATTTTAAAATGATTTTATTACCCTTGGATTCAGCCGTTTCGAAAATTGCAGAGATTCTGCTGCTATTTTTGTGAACTAATACAACAAAACGTTTTGGGATATTCGTGCGTGGGTTTGAGGAATGCGTAAACTTTATGCGCAAAATTACCTCCCTGGGGAATAATCTATCCATATCGATTTACATTCCTAATTTGTGTACTTTATCTCAAAAAGGAATTGAACTTGATTTCAAGTTGTAAGCTGCATGATAAACATCCTTAAAGGCGAAAATGTAATGTAAAATCAAGGCGAACCTAGAAAAAATTGATTTGTAAAGTATACCTCATTTTTTGTTGACGTTTATGGTTGTTTGTGCGTGCAATCAGAAAATGTTTCCATTCGCTGAAACCTCACTATTCTTGTAAAAGTCAATTAATTGCAGTGCATCATGGTAAACTATCGTACGATTGACGTTTCAATTCATTTGAATATTTTATTCCTTT
Source organism: Echinostoma caproni (assembly GCA_900618425.1). NCBI lineage: Eukaryota > Metazoa > Platyhelminthes > Trematoda > Plagiorchiida > Echinostomatidae > Echinostoma > Echinostoma caproni. Next base: position 9,322 of record UZAN01040362.1, on the reverse strand, counting down.
TTAACCATGGCAAAATAACCAAGGTTTCGAAACAAATAAGTTATAACACGTCAATCACGAAGTAAATGACCGAGTTTTGTCACTATTTCATGTAAAAAATTAACAAGATAGTTCAGTAATAGGGAAAGTTGTTTATTAAGAACAGCGCTTTGGGTGATGATGATTTGGCGTTTATACAACAGAAACATCACATTTGGAATAGATTATCATTATTCTCACAAGCACTCAGGATCGTTTCGACAGTAGACGCGCATTTTCTTTACCAAAGCACCTACATTCATCCACTCGCAGATTCCGTGGGAATCTACTAGCCGCTTCTTGGTGCATGCGAACTACTCACAAGTGCCCTGTAGTACCTCACAACACCTGTGTTGAATGCGGTTCATTAGTTCTTGTAGAGTAGAGATTTCATAGTGTATCGATTTATTAAAATAAAAATATCTTGTCGAGGTAAAAAAACGCAGCACAACGAGGAAAACTGGGTGTTAATCGAAAGATTCCGTTTGTAGATGCGTTAGACAAGTCAGCGTGGTTGCGGATTGTTATTGTATGTTTGAATATTCACATTAGTGTGGAATAAGAAAATCAGTCATTGCAGTCATTGCTTGACTCATGATTCCCATTGATGCGTGCCATTCACGCCGATTGTAGGATTACTAATTCACAACGGTACAAAACAGTAATTCTCGAAACCCCTTCATCTATTGCTTTGAAAAGTTACTCTCGTTTCGGGATGAAAACGGATGAAGATTTAGAATAAATTACCGCAACCCTTTTAAAAACCATTTATCAAAGCTATCTAGTTTGTATATATGATCATAGGAGAGCGTGTTTTAGTGAGGGCCAATGAATGCAACTCTTGTTATTTTACATGAGGTCGGGCATTGAAAGCCGAAATGGAAGCAACTGAATTACTCCACCCGGATTAATCTATGAGGACAAGATTTTCGTTTGGTAGACAGCTCTTTATGATCCATGACCGAATGGAATAAATGTCGTTCAGGTGTTCAAGTAATCCAACGATTGCTGTACATGAGGACGCTTTGAAGTTTCTTAGCGAAAGTTCAGTTTATTAAACTTAATTGGGTTTTTCCTAAATTCTTAAATTCGTTCTTGCTTTACTCTAATTAGGATAATCTTCATTTTCTAGGCACTTTTTCATCTTTAATTGTTATTTTTTGCCAAAAAAGACAGAAAGTATCATCTGGATGATAATATACAAATTTATGGTGTTTAGATGAGTCTAATGTCAGCACAGAATCTATTTTCCGTCTTTTGTAATGAAAAGATGAATGAAGAGACGAAATATCCCAGAATCGCAGGAGGTTCCTGTCGTTTATTAAGCACGCGTCTACGGTATGTTTTTGATATATCATTTTCAAACATTGAGTTTCCTTTGTTAATTGCATTTCCAGACCTCCTGCATTCACACATCTCGGAATCTAGTGCTATCCACGCTAATTATTATTATAACCACCATGTAGAATGGATCTTGGCATCGAGTTTGCCGAGGATGGATACATTTTACGCAAAATACATCTTCAAACCACCAACTGATATACTTATGGTCTTTTAACCACTCTTGAAAATGAACATGCTAACATTGTTGTGTTATTCACATCAGGCTATCAAGTTAAATGTTGACATAATAACGGAGTACCGGAAGGACAAGTGTGCTGGCACGTAAAAGCCATTAAACCGAATCTGAGCTTCTGAAGTGTTTCCTTAACTTTCCTCAATACCGCTACCGCAGATTACTACTTGTTTTCTTCGGATATTTTGGACTTGATAGAGAAATATATTTGAATAGATAAATCATATTTTGTCCAAGCACATCGCGGTGGACCGCATTAGCGTTCGTGTAGGGAACAAGCTCACTCACCGAAGCAATGAATGATTAGATGATCAGTCCCAATTTGGTCGTAAAAAGGTTAACACAACAGCGCACATTTCGTGCACCGATTTTATGTTTGCAATCAGAGTGGGGTGTGATTAAATTCTGAACAGGTCACTTGTTATTATTTGCTTCTTTATTTGTTGGTTTATGTTTATCACTGAAATGTTGGCCAATTTTACGTTTTTAATAAAAAAGAACCATATAAGGTTGCTTGCTAGATTATGGAAGACATTCTCTAGATGAATCCTGATACGATTACTAGATTCTTTTGATATCGAACTCACGTATGTACGTCATCAGTTAATATACGATGTCACACTGTTAGCGACAAAGGTTTAATTTCGTAACCTACAAAACACCATTATTGGAACAAATGAGGTAGCAATTATTGCACACCTAGTAGATTCCGATGGATCCCAGGGACAGTATGCCGTAGCAATCGGCTAAATCACTATCCGGTGGATTCCACATATCTTTGTAAGTTGCGTGGGCTATCCAAATGTGGGAAGATCAGTGCTACTGTTTATCCGCTCGCGTTACGGAATCTTTAAAACATTGTAGACTGCACCCATGTGTGAGTTTGAATTCAACAGAGATGACTGATGATTGAAAAACTGAAAGAAAGAGTATCGTTATTGGAAATATTGCATGTAAACCCGTTGAATGTCACTTTAAGCTGGGCTTTATTCGACGTATAGTATAAAAACAAAAACTGAAGTAACATAATCCGTCCGTAATTTTGGGCACTGGTGTGAAAATAACAACAACAAAGGTTTCGAGCGTATTAAGCAAGATGGCAATTGAAAAATATGTTAAAACTATAGCTGAGAACAAGCATAATGTTTGGCCCAAAAACTGCGTTGTGTAAATACTATATTTAGTTCCTCATAAAACTACAGACTTGTTTGATTTTCATTAGCTAACAAGCATGCATGAGTGCGTAACATCTTGCGTCTCACTGAATGTTTAAGTCTGATTCGTATATCCTGATGATTGTAAACGACCGATACTAAGCTCAATTAGAGTGCGACTCCGCCATATGAGACGAGCTTAGTTGCCCCATTACTCAACAATATCGAAACACGGACTCCCTCTCTCTTTGCACAAACATATATATATACAGTGAAACGAGCTTTACTGATCGCTGTCAAGCTCATACTGTACACAAAATATGTGATAAAGCACAATATGTAGAGGGATTGGGCTCATTTGGAGGTAGGCGAAGAAATTGAGCTTCTATGGTCAACACGCAGAATACACAATCTAATTGTGCGTACGTACATTTTCAAGTATTCTGATCTGATAAGTATTGACCAAAAGAACGCAACTGCTGTTGGTTGGTTGCCATACCTTCAGTGTCTCCAACCAACCAGTTACAGTCTTTTGGACTCCATCCTAGCGGACGGAAGATACCTACTCTACCTAATCGCTTTGTGCATTCGAACAGCCATACAATGTCATCGGCGTACTCCACATGGCACAGCTTTTCTTCAGCTGCCCGTTCAAGACCAACATTTTGGAGAACACTCCGTGCTTTTCCCAGTACTTCATCTACCACGAAATTGAACGGGAATGACGAAATAGGGCACCCTTGACGAACACCGCTGCTGGTTTCGAACGAGGTACGTGGCCCACTGTAGACCCTTACGCTACCAGAAGTAGGGAACTATAGCGATTGCAATAGGTTTATTTACTTTTGCGGCATTCTTTTGCCAGGTAATGACCCAATAAGAGCTTCATGGTTAACTGAATAGAAGGTTGCTTTTAGGTCAAAGAACACTACGATTGTTGGCCGACGATGTGTGTGACGCAATTCGAGGATTTGCCGCAAAGTGAAGATTTGGTCCATGTTACGGTTGCCTGCTCGGAATCCGGCTTGATATTCGCGGATATTCACCTCCCTCAAGGATGTCGGGCGGCGAAGGATCACAGAAGTAAACATTTTTGTAATTATCGGAACAAAACTAATCCCGCCTTGGTTAGCGCAATCGTTGTGTGATCCCTTCTTGACGACCCGAACGATCAACGATTCACCCCAGGATAACGGGATAGGCTTCTCTGACCAAAGGCTACGAAGTATGCTAGTAATCGAGTCGATAAGAGAATCGCCACCTTCCTTGAAAAGAATAGGGAGAAGCCCTTGAAGTCCCGTCGCGTTATAAGCAGATGTTGACTATGGCACACGGATAAATGTTCAAAGAATACGGTTGGTCACTACTGCACGCAGTGAAGTATTCCGGTCAGATCCATTTCAGCTGAGGATCACTTAGCTGCCCATTAAGAACACGGGGCGTTAAAATAAATCAACGCCATTTCACATTTAACCGATTCCGTATTGTTAAATAATCTCTCACAGTGATTCAGTTGCGGTAAACTGATTTCAGTCATGATGACATCAGATATTGCATGCTTTTATACTAACAGTGCACGACCGTTTACGGGCAAAAAGGTCCTCTGCTTGATCTGCATTTTTGTCTAGACGCTTTATTCGTCGTTTTTGGTTCAATGAGTTTTACGTTCATTTGTGGAATTTTGTTTTGGTTGCTGTGGTAAACTACACTGTTCACGGAAATTATCAGTACGGTAAACGAATTCCAATGAAAGTGCCCGGAGGCATTCTATCTAACCGAACAGTTTTTTGTCAAAAATACGATGGATTACTGCTAAGATCTTTTCCTCAGCACGATTTCAAAAAATATAAACAATACAAGTGCTTAGGTATGCACGGAAAAAAATGTAAAATGTTGTGTGAATTTGCCGAAATTTTTGTAAACGTTTCCGGTGAATGAGTTTCTGGAAACCGGGTCGCGAATTCAACAACGTTGAATACCCATCACACTGCCTTGAAGAATTCTTTCCTGCTTTCGGATGGATAGTTCTGGTCACTTGAGTTTTGTCCGTAGCTCAATCGACTGTCGATACCGGTAAACAGTCCGGAAATTTGTGAACATCGTCTAATGGTTTTTGCTTTGGAATGAAATACTCATATAATAAATTACGCATGACAACCCCGAGTAGATTAATTTATTCGAAGGAATGCGTACATTGTGGAAAACGCGAATACATCAATTTGTTTGTTGATCACAATCAAATGGCACTTCTGACGTGAGTGTTGCTTGTCAGATTTAAAGGGGAAATGAAGGAAGTATAGTTCGCCTTTTTAATTTGCAAATTAACAGCCAAGATGCTGTGCAAGGCTGCGAAATAGGCCCAACAAACTCACTTAAGAATCCATGTTGCACAAGTGTGATTCGAACATTCACATTGGCCGGGTCGGGGATCTTTTGGAAGACAAATGACTCGTCAAAGCTTTCTCTTGTACCCAGAGGTTCCGTTTTCTTATTTTTCAGTTCCTTACCTTGCAGACCCTGATAAACGACCACGCGAGCATACACATCTGTCGTGAGATTGAGGAAGTGATTGGGAAACGTATCAACATTTGCAAAATGAAGGATAACCCAATAATACCTCAATTAGAACTTTAAGAAAACAGTAATCATGATTATATGCAAAGAACAAAAATCAATTCACGGAACAGCTTTTCATGATCAAATGTGCATATCATCTTTTCTATTATGAAAATAGGTATCTCACTGAATGGGTGGCAAGAAAATCGGTTTCATTTTTCTGTTGAATTATGTCTGATGATATATAAGGTTTACTTTAGGGGAGAAAACTAAAAACCAAATCACACTTCTTGATCACTGCTTCAAACGCTGCTAAGGGTGTTTATTTAACGCTTTATGTAGAGAAGAAGCACGTGGTTGAGATAACACATCCATTTGCACATTTTTGTTCAACTCAAAAGAATGCAAAACGCGATCCTGTGTCTCGCCAACAGGATGCGGCAAATCTGCTCGCTTAATACAATTCAAAGCGAATTAGATTTCTTAGGCCACGTCTCAGAAAACGATAATTCATTTGTGAGAAATCTACAGAAAACTCCCATTTGCAGGTTACACTCTGATGAAGATAGATTCTTCAAGATTGATAACTACGGCCAGTGAACCGTTTCATGCAGCTAACTCAAAAATAAAATACTTAGTTCCGCGACCTCATTCTGTATTTAATCGTTTACTTGTTCCTGTGGGACAACGTACAGCGGTCGCATGAGCAGACGCCTGACTCAGAGAGTGTGCAAGCATCATCCGGTTTGGTGACACACTGGGGTGACAAAGGTAATTAAGAACGCATTCTGCTCATCTCTTATTGAGTCAAATCACTTGGTTGACATGGCGAGGGCCTTTCACAATCTGTATCAGTTTTTTAATTAGATTAAGCAGAACATCCTGATCATAGAGGAATCATTGGGAATTCCCATTCTTGGCCATCCCTTCCCTCTTTTTGTGTGCACAGAAACGATTCACGATATCTTTGTGTCTCCCAAGGCACTTCAACCACCTTGCTTCTACTCGTGCATCACACCCGAACTACATCCCATACCGGAAACAGAAGATATGATCTACTTTTTAAAAGTTTAATACTGCTACCGCCCTCTCCCTGTTTTTCGTCCGTTTTATTTAAATTGTGACGTAGTAACGAAGAAAAAAAGTTCACTGAAAAAACTCTTATTCTCTACTTCGTATTCTTACCAATCGCATGCCTATAGAGTATTCTTTCAAAATCAAAAGACAGAACAGTGGAGCAAGAAAAAAGTAGTACTAACTAAAATAAAATGCAAGAACTTCCAAAACACTATACTGGACAAACTGCATGAAAATTGTTGTCATGGCTGTGTGAACGTCAATTGGTAGTCAGTAGGCATGACCCATTATCTTTGATTTACTTCCAATACGATCATAAATGGCGTCAATTGGATTTGGAATAAGTGAGAACCATCCACAAAGCCCGGCCAAAACACGCCAAATAACTTCTCGAAGCTTGCAAATCTTCATTCAACTCAGTGAATAGATACATTGGACTCGATCACGTTCACACGCCAATTCAATTCAAGGTCCAAATGACGCAACCAAAGGTCACACCATTAGTCGAGTACGGACCAAACACTACAATTTAGCAGGAAGGAGAAGCCCTCCCATCTCCCATCACATACACATTCAACGGTGAACCAGGTGGAACGTAGACAGAACACGGGACAAAAATAGTTGCTGGAGGAGACACATAAGCGAATGGGTACAAGCAGAACAGTGCAACTTCACAAGCACTGGAGACGTCACCTCGGCTGAGGATAAAACGTTTGCGAATAAGTTTTCAAGTTCGGCGAACAGGTAAAAATGAATATTGTGCTTCATTTGAAATGGGTTTGGGTCGTCTAGTCGGACTAATCTGATAGTTCCCTATGAAACACGTTTTTTGTGCCTTTACCGGTGTGAAGTATCATTCATTTTACTTGCTAATTTATTCAGTCCTGATTATTTTGGAAGCCACATTTGTAGTCCCATTCACCTACATGTTAAATCATCAGCATGTCATCTACCACTATTTGATTCCGTGACTATCCCTCAGCATCTGAGGTCCGGGTAACCAGCACCGATTTATCACGCCAGTCTACTGTTTTGTTGCACCTCGATCAAATAGTCCAATCTTATTCTTCCGCCTAATCCCTGTCTACCTCTTCACATTGTGTTTGTTATTCCGTTGGAGTACCGCTTAGTTAATTATTGACTCAATTTCTTTTTCATGAGCCAATTGACAATTATTCACATATACTCCCTGTCACCAACTCCAACCTTTATTTCGTCGGAGAGAAAGAAAAGCATTGCCGTTCGCATGTTTGGCTCTCGCTGGGTATTTTTATCTTCACTGGTTCGGATTTTGAGAACTCAATTGTTGGGTAAGTGTAGTTGATTAACTCTGGAACCTTCTGTTGTTTCCCGTACGGTTTCGGTGTTACGACATGAATTTAAAATGGATACACCCCGAGGAAAGATAGATTTAATTGCTGATACGCCTTATCACTCGATGTTGATTGATAGAATATCGTAGTGACTCAACATTCTTGAGGTTTTGGCTTATCCAAAATTAAGTGAAGCAGTCTTCAAGACTCCAAGTTCAATTTTATTTGTTAGCACTACCATGGGCAACTACTAAATTTGTGGTGTTTTCCCCGTTTTGATGAGAAGTTGAAAAGATCGACTATTTCATCAATGGATAGAATAATTTCAGGATGGATTTTTGTTCGGACCAGTAGTAGTTGCTGTCTCGATTAGGCCAATCGACACAGTCCGTGGGCAGTCCTTGGAGCAAATGGTTCGACTGGAAGTAGACCTCATTTCTTTCTCTATGCTGCTCAACTTCACTGGCTGGTTGGAAAAATATGCGCAAGTGAACATCATCTGAGCAACGTTCGATGTGACGTAGTGAGCCAAATGTTGACCAACAGTAAGACAGAAAAATTCCAAAGGGTTCCTTAATCATTCAAATTTTCCCTTGGTGATTCGAGGAGCGTACGTCCCTAAATGCCCACTCTCATCCACGAGAGTATTATTGATAGAATCTTGGTTCAAAGTGAAGCATTCAATGCCATATTTCATAAGTTTTGTGAATACAATTACTCAAAATTGTCCCTTTACATTCACACATGGCATGAGTGTTATATCCGAAGTGAAACTTTGTTTCTCCAGAACTTTGTTCTGATATTTACATGAAGACCATGATAAACTTCGGTAACCGAATGCATTTAAGGTATTCAAAACTTTTCTTAGCCAACTAAACTCAAAACCAATACTCCTAGTTGCACACTTATTCACGCAGATAATGGCTTCATTTATTCAGTTTGTGTACTTATGAAACAGTGTCCTGAGTCTTTGATTATGTTAACCTTCAGAAGGATATCATTTGCATCTAGTGAAAGGCTGGATAAACTCTGGCAACCGAAGTTGTACAGTGATATCACATGGAATTTAAGAAACGTCGCTCAACAACCATGATGAACCATTTCCCTAGCCAGTATGCGGTCCTTTAGCCAACTTTCCCATAACATGAGGCGTAACACTAGTGTGGGTGGAGCTGCTAATCGTGAACAATTTGCTTTATTGTTTTCAAATGTTAGCAAAACGTCTCCTTTGCATTTCCACCATACCAATCACTTGTTTTTCCCACATGCAACTATTGATCCAGTCCCTCCGCACTCGGAAGAACAATTTGTCTTCCATGTTTGTTCGTTATACCTTTTTTGCTGTTCTAATTGCATATCCCAGCCTACATATCCGACTAAGCACAACGGTTTTCTCCTGTTCCATATCTTTGCCTTAACTAATCAACTCCCTGCCACTTCAATTATCCAAGATACCAATCTGCAACACGCTCCACTACTGCAGTCACGTGTGGTACGGCACATGAGGCTGTACTATATGAATACTTTATCGGGTTCAATTCAGCCACTCTTTCAGTCTTTCCAAATCTGCCACCCTCATTCCCTAGCCAAATAGTTTCTTTTGTTTCTTTTTAAACGTCGCCATTTAG
>UZAN01040361.1:62237-75205 GCA_900618425.1 Echinostoma caproni | reverse complement strand
AACTGCGAGCTTCTGGTCCATAGCTACGATGGATCCAGCAGTAACCCTCGGTGGGGTCATCTGGGGCTTTGGCTGGTTTGCGCTGGGGTGGCTTTTGGCGAACGTGGGCAGGCTGTGCTGCCCGTTGGAGGCTAGGCGTAGCCCTATAGGGGACTCTGTTCTTGAAAGACAAGCGCTAGTGTATGCAATGCGGTCGTGGCTGTGAAATTCTCCTCATCACCGACATGTGCAACTATCTTGTCGGCAATCGACGCAGCTTTGTCGATTGAGGAGTCTTCCAGCAAAGCCGTTACCGTCGGTTGAACGTNNTAGCGATGTCAGAGTGGACGTTTGTTGGGCTAACGTGCGTAGACACGCTAGATGCCTGCTTGGCGTCGTGTCACCGATCGGGTAACGAAACAGTAACTGGCGCAACCTCTCTTCGTTCGAGGGGGTATAGAACTGAAGGATTGCAGCCTTCAGAATATCGTACGCATCCTTTTCCGGTTGTTTAAGGATAATATCCCTGATGGTGGACATTCGGTCGCCAGGGATCGCCTCTACTGCGTAAACTTATTTGGAGCGCTAGCTCCGCACGTTACGGGCGATAAACTGCGTTTCTAACGCAGCAAACCATACCTCAGGGTCGTGAGGGATAAAAGCTAAAGACTTAAAACTAATAGCCAATAGGTCCAGTTCCCTATCGCCTACTGGTGGACGCTCCTCGGTCATCGTACAATTGCGATAAATAACTGTATCGTGTAAATGAAAATGAACCGTGAGAAACAAGTACAAACCAAATTGGATTTGACTTACAAAGTAGACGCTGCGGGCTCACCAATAAAGCTAACCGGTGTTGACGGCCTTCCCGTATGTCTTCTCACGAGTCTCAAAGTGCGTGCGACCTCCTATTGTCTCGTTGCTCGAGGAGACAAAAACACTTCGTGGGAGTCGTAGACGTTTATTGGCGAATCGTGGTACTAGATAGTACCGAAACGTGCCGAGGTGACGCTAAGCAATGCAAGCAATAAATTCAGTAGCAGAGCGAAAGCGTGTCACACGTGTTGCGTGTGTTTGAACAGGACCCAGCTTATATATACACCTGAGCGGAAAACTGTGCTCAGTAAAACAAGCAGAAGTAAAACGAAGAAGTATGACAGTTGGAGTCAGAGTGGATTGTGAAGAAAATATGGACGGAACACGTCCTGGTGAATTGCTCCTTTCCTTCGTACAATCATTGTCACACATCGTGCTGTGCAAACTGAACTGAACTGACTTTGTTTTACTCTATATTAACCTTGAACTTTCTAAGCGTGCTTTTAGGCAGCAAATTAAACATCCAATTTCGACATTTGGATGAATGCATTAGTTATTATCTCACTTACTTTCGGCAGTAAGTAATAATTACCTACTCATATCAACACGATGGCGGCTTTTATGAATTTTCGTTGACCGTTGATTTTTATAATACACTGATATATGTATAAGATTAATGGGGTTATATCATAAACCCACGGTGACTGTCGTGTTGCATTGGTATCGTGCTATAGAAAGACGATCTCTAGTTGTGGATATAAAGTTTACGAATCAATTCGTATTGATACAAAAGCGGTGATTCGATAAACGCGGGGAGGATTCTCTCCAATTGCACTTGAATTTAAATTAATATAAAATAAAAAATTATTTTCTTTTTCAGAAGACTTATGCGTTATTCACAACGGACTGAAAATTATATATAACTTTAATCTGATATAAGTGATTTAAGGCTTAGGTTAATTGCTTAAGCAATTAGTGCCCAAACTATGGAGCATGCGTTATTTTATATTTTATTATGTATATTGCGATGGCTTAAAGTTATATGACGTACGTCTGGTTGACTTTATTAGGAATATCGCTTAGATATTTCTGCCTACGTATGGTAGTTTTTGCGTTATTTGTCGTGAATTACTACCCCTTAAAATTACTTTGGTCCATTTTATATTTCTAACAAATGCACATGATTAACGCCTTTTTACCTACTCGCAAATCTCGAAAGTTAGGACCCCAGGTGGTAATCGGCGATCACAACTGGGTTCAAAACACATAGGTACGATGCACTTAATTATCCATCTGTTTAGATGCATACACGGATATCCTGCCTACTGCCCCCATCTGAAGACTAGAGGTGTTGTATTAAGCTGGGAGACAAAGAGGGTATCTATACGTTTAGCAATACCGGCAGACAGTCAACACCGGTTAGCTTCAGATCTACTACTAGAGTTGAGAGGCCGCGGCGGATTTCGAACATCGAGCCCTTAGTAGCAGGGTCTTCACCCACCCTATTCAACATACAGCATCACCAATCCGAGTTCAGTAATCCAAGATGTACCAAATTATACTAGCCTTTCTTTTTACTCTGAAAAAGGTTAAATCTGTCCTTGTACTCTTTAAGGTACGGAGTAAAACATGAATGATGATGTACATAAACTAACTTCTATTAGTAATATTTATACTTATTCATTTGAAACCCGCACCCGAGACTATCAAGAGTGCCTGGTGCCTCTGAACAATCAAATGGGCTAATTCAGGCTTAATACTCATTTTATTTATATTCCATATTTATATTTATATCTATATATTTATATTATTTACATATTGAATAATGTGCACGTTCTAGTAATGACAACAATGAATCAATGTGAGGTTTGCTCATCAAAGAAGTATCAAACCATGAATCAATGATGGTGTTTCCACCGTTTTAAAGTACTTTTATCGACATTTCGTAGCCTTGTAAACTCAAGCAAAACTTTTTGTTTATTTGCTTCTACACAATAATTTAATCCTTTTTCGATAAGATGCCTCGTTCAAACATTTTAAACATACTGAAATCTGGGCATTTTGATCATTACACCTCCATTCATGCTTCACAAAATCATAAAAGGCGTGTAGGTCAAGTACCAATGAGTTCTTTCTTTCAGCACTGTCACGCAAAGTCGACTGTTCATGGAGTAAAATTAAATTACAAATCGTTTCTCCTTTTTCTGCACAGATTTTTAAAAGTTATATACTTATTTCTGATCCCACCTTTTAGTTGACTTTGAAAGTATGCAGTTTTCTAAAAAATAAGTTTTGAATTTCGATTTGTATGGGATTTGAAACTTCAATTCTTTGAAAAATAAAAATCGGTCACCTTTTTCTGAAGTATGAAATCTATCATAGAATAATCTTTCTGGTTCAACAGCCTCTCCGTCCGTAACTGTTTAGGCACGTTCATCCCAGGTGGATTTGTTTGATTCATTTTGCAGAGTTGAAATCGTTAGACTTGCCTCATTTTTCGTCTAGGAGTTTAGTACCACTGGGTGAGACTAAGCAAGATACCGACCAAATTTTACACAAAATGGCTAGTTCCATGCACGATTTGTATAACTTACCTATTGGCACGGGAGAAAGATGTTTGATACTCATTTTCCTCTAAAAATCCTTTTTGTGCTCACGAAATAAATTCGTTTATAAGCGCTTAAATGACACTGGAAAAACATGCACCCAAGGAATAAACCTGGTGAAGTTTTTTTTTTCATTTTTTCATTTTACTTCCTTCTATCGAACATACAAAGATACAACAATTTTTCAGGAATGAGGAAGCAGCCAATCAGAGGGCTGCTATTCAATACACGAAGGGGAAAGTCAGGCGGTGGTGGGGTTAGAACACATCCCCAGGGTGATAATTTGGTGACGTTATCACCTGGCCACCACTGCCCGGTGAATATATTTATGTAAAAACGCAATCAAAAATCAATTGTATTTTGTTGTATGAAGAGACTTTTATGAAAGAGTTTCTCATCAAGCGCTGCGACAAATGCCGTAAGGTTAACCAAATTAAATTCAAGATAAAAAGGGAAATTGTGTAAAGGGGGCGTTTGCGGATTACATAGAGCTTTCGAAACTTTGAGATGCAGACGATTTTTTCATCACGATTTATCTTATATCAAACTGTATCGAAAAAGCTCAAACAATTAAGTTCACTGGGAAAAAGTGAGAGCCAACCTGAATAGAATTTGAATTATTTCTTTTCCACGACGAAGAAATCGATGAGAGCAGATAGTAAAAATGTAAAATATTGTCTAAAATAGCTGTCACAGAAATTTCATGAGAAGTTTCGACGTGAATAGATCATAAAAACTAGTGTAACAGTGTTTTCAACGTATTTTACGGAATCAGATTTAGAAAGTTTCGCTTATTGACTACAGAATCAAAGAGAGTATTTGACAAAGTTAGACAAGGACGGCGAGTTTGGAGACAGAAGAAAACATAAGTAAGCTTACTGATGTTGAGAACCATGAATCAGAGCAATGACTACCCTTAATCCCTTGCATCAGTTCAACGGCGAACGGAGTCAAACACGGTGAGAATGAGGGACAAAAAGAGTCGGTGGGGAAGAACGGGTACAAGTGGAACAATGTCATTTCACAAGCACTAATTCTGTTACCTCGGCTGGTGATGGAACGTTTACAAACAAATTACCAATCTCGGTGAACATGCAAAATGGAAGTCAGTTCACCCGAGCCACGAGAACCGATTTTAAACACTCCGTCGAACATTTTGAAAAAGCGCTCCTTGGTCTAGCGAGCCACAATCAAACGGGAAATACTTACATCGTTCTCCAAGATGGACGCGACAGAAGTCAGAATATTGTAACTGACAACAAACGCTGATAGATATGGTTTGTGAGTCAACTGGAGGGGATTATGTGAAACACATAGGAGTAGCATTTGTTGCAACAAAACAGTTTCAAGAGATTTCAAAAACGGAAGTGTAAGCAGTGAGAAAATTACCTTATCTTCAAGCGGATAAAGTTAAGGTTACTCGGTATGAGTTATCTAGTATTAGATTTCTTTGCATTTAACTTGTAGAAACCTAATGTCTTCGGGAGAAAACATTTTAAAATTAACTTCCGAAATATTTAATTGCAACCTATTGTCATAACAGTAAGTATAATCCCTAGTATGGATGAGACTACTTTGTAAATAAAATGACTAACAAGATATGAACTTACTAAATGTTTTACCAGAAGGCAAATTGTATTTCTGATTTTGTTATGATAACAGTATACTCACTAATCTAAATAATGAACGAGTTCATCAAATAAAACTGTGAGAAAGACAAATTCAATAAAATTCGCATAAAATTGATTTTTATTGTACGTTTTCAGTCCCTTCTACCCAAAGTTTACCCACAGTGGCCTTTATTCAAGAGCCCGCGGATCAAATTATTCCATGGAAAGGTCACACCGAGCTTCTGTGCCGGGTAAACTACTCAGGTGCTACCTACTCTTGGTTGGCTGCACGATATGCACCAATTGATTTACACTATTCAAATGGATTTCTGGTTCCGATTCGGTCACTACGAGATACAGTGGAACCGGAGACCGAAGTTGTAGAAAGTCAATGGTGGTGAGTTCAATGTTACCAAATTAAGCCAGATGAAGTGAAAAGTTTGGTGTGAACCAAGTTTTATCGGTAACCTCAAAGAAAGTAGACTACAAGATTTCTTTCATGAAATGTCCCCTGAAATGCTTTAAAATTGCACTCTATCGGCATGAAGATTATTGATCTTTTGAGCACATCCGAAAGTTTCATCTGAATCTTTTGGATAAAAGATGGTAAATAAAGATTTTTAGTGGCTTCAAATAAAATTTATCTCAGGGGGTTTCTGACCCATGATCAAAGGGTACTTTAAACATGAAAAATGAGAACACTACGGGCCCTGAAATGAAAACAAATAACACGGCGTTGGTTGATTAATTTATCAATTTGACCAAAGTTTCCTCGATTTAAATTGTACTATATCTGTGTATATTTCACACTGGCTTAAGAACAAGCGTGGTACCAGCGGAAAACAATGATAATAATTGTTCAAATAGTTGTTTGGCAGATTTGAAGTTTGCATGTCGATTGTGAAAAGTTCAGTAGCCTCGGTGGGATTCGAACCCACGCATGGACGCCGCCTACGCTTTCAACGCGCATGCTCTACCAGCTGAGCTACGAGATCACACCGATGGCACTGATCTTTCCACATGATAATAATTGTAGAAAGGCGTATTGAAAATGAGGTGAAAATGCCGAAAACAAAGAATGAATGAAAAATAATGCTTTTTGGTGGTTTCACCGTACACTTTTTGAAATATTTTTGTCTGTTGTGGGGAATGGGGTTTCTACATACTATACAGTAATCGCGCCACTGACATATTCCGAGCCATATCACTCAGCTTCTCTGACTATGGGTAATGCTCATGCCTTGGGCCCCAGTCTGAATGGTGAGCCAGTGCTCGAGCCAACTTAATATCTTCTCTTTCGTCATGGTCTGACCGCTGCGGCGCTTGTTCCAGCCTTGTCCAGAACGTGGAAAAAGAGAACACGGAGAGATAGACAATGGAAACATATACACAAACATGACCGATCTATCTTAGGTGATGTAAAGTGATTCCTTCTGTTAGAAAACAATTATCTGTGCCCAGCACACGAAAACGAATTTTGCCATTGCTCACCCGACGTTATCCTCATATACGAGAAATGTTTTGAAGGCATCGGTGATCGAATATGGAAATTCGATTAGCATCCTTCGTTCGAGGATTCAAGGTCTATCGACCGCAAAGCATTTTACCGAGGATTATTGCCGAAAGGTCAAAAATGAAATGCGGCAAACGGATAGACCTTTACTTTTGATTTCCAATCCCAGTGTCATAGGCACATTACTGTTTATACGTCTTATACTTGCAGTGGTTTTCGCTGCGGAGTGACACTGATTTGCAGTTCTGAATTTATAAAATAGAAATAAGCATGAACTTTTATAGTTGACTGATCACCTAAACTCACCTTTGGTTGTCATATTGTAGAGATGACTAAAATTTTATGGTTAGGATCTAGACCATCTTGAAACACAGATTATTGTGGACACTTCTAACAGACAAACAACCGTGTCCTGGAGTACCTTGTTTCTCCGCCCTGTATATGAAAAGTTCTCAGCACGTAAAGCTTTTTATTACGCATACGGTAAATCGCACAACTATAACCATACGGTTACATGAAACTACCATCCCCTTTTGAAACTCAGTCATTTATATGTCCAGATCTAAAGCAATAAATCGAACGAGATGCATACTTTTCTGCTTCTTCACATGTGGCTACAAAAATTGTCTCAAATTGTACGGCTGACAATTCTGTGCACCACGAACATCTGTAACTCATATGAACACACTGATCAATCATGATCATTACAACGATCACATGTTTTAACCTACCACTAGCACCCACACAAACATTGTCTTATTTTGCCGATCCTAGTTCTGATGGAGGAAAAGAGTTGTTTCTGTTTCTTTTCTGACGGTGTTTATGACAATCCAGCTTCATTGTTTTGGGAGGAACTGTGTTTCGGTCGTTCAACTCAAAAATATTTTCCTTAAGAAAAAAGCCATTTCAATAGAAAGCAGATGTGTACAAATCACAAAATGGTCAATAAAGCAAAATAATCCGTGTGTACAAAGAGTTATGTCTAACCGATTCAGATTATAGAGAACCATTGATAATGTTTTCCTAGTGTGAAACAAAAAGATGGATGGCTAAATCTCCACTGTGAACCATACATGGTAAAAAGCAAGAGGACATTGTTTGCAAGATACGGGACTAGGTGTTTTTGCCCCCCCCTCCCCCCAAAAAAGAAAGACGCATTTGTGCAAATGAAAGGATGGCTTCAGGATAACAGTTTTGACCGAATTGTTCCATACCTATGAAGTAGTTTTTAATTTCAAATTTTGAGGCGATTCCAACCATAGATTTACTAATTCAAGTCATAGTATAAAACGATTTCTGCTGGTAACATGTAAGCCAATTAAGGCTGTCCGTTGCACCATTGCAATTGTCTCGCTGATGCTGAATTCGTTCTTTCTCTCTTTTCGTTTCCTGTACACGTAGAATACTTACTAGACACTGTGACAGTTCATCTGATCAGTCCACGGTCAGTCATGCCGAAAAGAGTGCAAAACCCTGAGTCCAAAATGTCAAGTTTAAGAAAAATATACTCAGTACTTATTTTGATGACATCTGATTGGTAAGGAATTTACCGTTAAGGGCTGGGAGACGAGTGGGAGTTGGGTGTATTACCAAACAGGGATGGAGGGGGCGATTGTTGCTGGATTAAAGCGCTTAAAGACACGTACGACACCAGAAAAAAACAGATTTGGTTTTTGGGGATTTAGAAGCAGAAAAAAGTCTGAATGTTTCTAAAATGTTCTTCAGTGGTAACACACCGAATGAAACTCCTGATTTGATTTCATTCGTCCTAAAAAGCGTGTACGAGGCGATTTGTTAGAATCAGATAGCAGAAGTGCTGTAGCAACTTTCCGCTTTATTTTCGAGATCGGTTTGATAAGATTGATGTTCCAAGGTAAAATTCAACACAATCATGAATGCCCATTAGCGGTTGAAGAAATGCACCAGATTACAAACGGTAACAGAACCTTAATACAGTCTCAATTTGCCTCACACATACACTATCAATGAGGCAAGAAAGCTATCCAGCATGGCTTTCTTTCTCTGTTGATGAGACTACCTACGATCCCTTTAGTTTATTTCCAAAAGAAAATCGATAAACACACTTTCAGCCTGACACAAGAGTGAAGTGTTCCGAAGAACTGAGTGCGAAACTGTCTGTCTCCGCGGTCGAATGTTGCTCGAGAAACTCCTTGGTTGCATTTATTGCATGATCTGGACAATCGCTTGAAATTCAGGGTATGAAGTTCGTGAGTGGTGATGTCTATTGAGCGAGAAGTAAGCTCACGGTTGAATTTCCCGCGAAAGTTTATATTTTAACTAAGAGGTGAAAAACCCATTAATGCATTCAAAAGCTGCCTTCTTACTAAATTAATGTGAGTGGAGTTATTGGGTGGTTAAAATGGTGGTGGAAAGGCGCATGGTAACCGGACAAGGGCCAGATGGGACTAGTTGATAGGGGACACTGCAGAGAAAATTGTGCTTTTTGTTATTTCTTTATTCCTTTTACTTCATTGACTGGATAATATTATAGATAAATTTCAGAAATGATAAAGTGGCCGATTGAGGGGCTTTCATGTGCTACAAAGAAAATGGAGTGGGTTAGGCATCGGTGTTGAGATGCGAACACATGACAGCAGGGGACGATGACGATGCTGACCAACACCACTTGACGATAGCCGCCGACTGACCGAAGAAACGGTCCGGCATAACGCACAAGGGCAGGCAGAAATGCAACGATTGGAAGTGAACAGACAATCAATAGCTCTTATCAGATCACAGTTCACTTGTTAATTAGATGGAATTTAGGAGGAAAAGCTACAGGAGAGCGTTAGTACATGCATCACTATAATGACCGAGGTTGCCAATCTAATACAGTAGCTGTCATTTATCGTGGTGGTTTGAATGTGTAAATTTTCTAATCCATGCGCCTCTGCTCTTCCGTAGTTCAAACGTGTAGACAACGACTTGTATCTATATGGACAAACATAGTATCATAGTGTTAAAATTTAACGGTCCCTTGGATGACTATAATTCATACACTGTTCGGAACTAGTGGAGGATCCTAAATCAAAGCCTCGTCCCTTTTGATGCACTTGTGTCAGCTTCTACGAACGCTCTCAGGTTCCGCTTTCTATCCAAGCTAAAGGTACTTGAAGTGAAGGTGCCAAAAAATCAGTGTTATGCGCCTCTCATTCCCCCCACTTCAGTAAACGATATATATACGTTTGAGGGAGTAGTTCACAGATTTTGTTGAAAAAATCAAGGTACAACGTTTCAGTTCTTGTTCCGTGTGATATGAAATTGCTGATAATAATAACAATCTTTCTTCGCCTATGATTCTGTTATTTACTGACCATATATTAATGATCACAGACTGCAGTATGCACGAGTACAGATGCAGCGAAATGATCCAGGATACATTGTGCAAACCCGTGTTTTTGGCTTCTTTGTTCAGATAATAATAGCATTGGTAACAGTCTTGATGATTACTGGATCATTCCTTCAGCAGCTATTGAAGCAGCTTTTGCTTCTATCTATGAGAATCTTTTCAATGCATGCTCGTTTTTGTGTACTCTTTATCCGGTTTCGAGTTTCTCCCAGTGAATGATTAGTTATCGCGCATAATATGGAGCTAAACAGGATCTGAAAGGCCCAAGTTTGGCTGGTTTGGGTGATACTGTCGGTTGTCTCCATATGAGAGGAGTATTTGAAATGGGATCATGAAAAAGAGGTTAAATGGATTGCCCGCTGGCGCGCATGAGACAGACAAATGCTGGAGGACTTATAACTTATTTCGGGTGGACCGGAAAATATATATAACCAATTCATTTGGGTGGCTGGATGTGTAAACACCTTATGGGATTTAATGAATGAAGCCTTTGTAAGTTTTTCCCATAATAAAAATTTGAATTTGAATTGGGACTGGAAAATGGTATGTCCGATCCAACCACTGTGAAGTCGATCAAAACATCCTACATGAAATCCAACGGGAAAGATTATTTTTCCACTAATTTTGACAACCATTCAGATTGCTTATGGACCCGGGAAATTAAGGCGGGGTAAGAAAAGTGTGAATCCATAAGTAAAAGCGCAACTGCTTTCTGATTTCTCATCATGGGCAATTAAATTTACTGGGAAATATTTGCTCCTGCAAGAGGATAATATTCCCTTTTCGTTGTGTTCATGAAACCGTGATGTTCGACTTTTCAGTGCAGACCAAAAACCCTAACGGTACAAGGAATTTGCGGCTGAACAATAAGTCTACTCCATTGTCCCCTTTTGGGGTTCTTCATGTCTTGGCCTTAGTCGTAGATCACCGGCTCCCATAACCGAAATTCAGATTGTAGTAACATCACACTGAGATGTGATGAAAGAAGCTTCTTTAGAATAATTCACCTCGGGAGTCGAATTACAAAACCATCGGAAGACGAAAAATAACTAAAATAGGCGTATCACTCATTACTATCAATTATGTTTTGACCATATCATACTATACATTATACATTTGTATCTTCAGTAAATAAAAAAGCAGGTTCAAAGGTTTATTTTTATTTCTCGTATATCCTGACTTTTACGGTACAATGGGAGAAAATGATAAAACCTGTCAATGACTTTGATACAGGTGTGATTGGCCTTGTTAGAATTCATGCATAAGTTATTACGGTCGAGTGCATTAGATTGCATTTTATCAACGGGTTATGCAGCAGACACAACTGACGACAAGAATTATATCATTTCAAAACCAATGAGGATATTTTGACACTCAACACGGATAATTGGGAATTCAATAAATGGAAGCAGTGCTCGTTCACAATCGAATTATCAGTTACTTTCTTCATTAACTTTTATCCTTGACCTTGAATTCAAATTGATTTCGAACGACAGGGATTTCACTTCTCTCTGTTAGTCTCAATCAATCCTTTCTTGTGACAGCTTTATGTTAGCCCATATTCAATTCGTGAGGGTGTATTTAGCCGATCAACTTTTCTCGTCGTCTGAGAACTGCAAGTCCATTTAGCCCTGAAATTTTAACGGTTAGCGATATTTGAGCGATCTGCTCCCAACAAATTGCATCACTCAGCTCGCCCTCCCTCTATCGTTCCCGTGTTATTTTATTCGCCACATTTTATGGTCCCCATTCACCTAGAGTTAATGAGGAATATTCGATGACAGGTCTTTTTCGTAGGAAGAGAAACACAACTGGAATTCGGCTTAAGCGATTAAAATAGGCTTGGCTCTGCCTGCGTATGAGTTGAGATACAGTAATTCGTTTATTCTATTTAAACCCTGATAAGTCAACCAATTATGTATCTACAGCGCCTTTTCACGAGGCATCACAGGACAAGGTGAAGTTAGGTTTCTGGTTTGAGGTCTACACATTGCATAGTCGCTCATGAATTAGATTCAACAGCCACTACCACTAAAGTGCCTCATCTTATACAGATAAATAGAGTGATAATGGGGTACACTGTTAGGTTTAGTGGTACCAGTTGGTGGTTTTCGCTGTTGGGTCCCATGGACTAGCTGAAGTAGAGACTGTAGTGACCAATGGTTTTCTTGAGGGTGTGGGAATACCCAACAGCAAACGTCAGCAGTAACTGAAAGCAGTAAACTACAAAGGAAGCTTCCGGTCCCAATGTACCTTTGACCACTGTTATCAAAAATTTCTTTGTGATACCGAAGACAGTAGACCCGGAATATGTAAACGTATGGGTATATCTTTTTCTGATATCAGGAAAAGGTTTTCCCCGGGGCAAGGATTCGAATCCTTCTGTTACATTGCGGTAGTCGTCAGTCTTGTGTCAGACCTGCAGTTTTGGGATAGATAGTTTGGGATGGTATAGAATTTGTTTTGAAATCCTGAGGCACGGATTGCTTCTCGGTTGAATTCATGTACATTTCATGATCGTATAGAGATTTAACTCGTCAACGGAACTGATGCAACAGGAATAATGTGTGAAAAGATACACTAAACTCTCGGCAAAGAGAATGATGAGGCAATGTAAAATGATCTGAAACCGAAATCAGCTCACAGCAACCGGTATCAATGGACCCCATCCTGAGATCAAGCTGGGTACAAGTTTCAAACGTACAGTCCTAAGTTTGAGATAAAAATTTTTGAAAAGAACTCATTATGCTTGCACATTTCAGGTTTCCACCGTTTTATAGAAATTGCTTCTGTAAACTGGAGCAATACCGGCTCCTCCAATGAAGCAACCGCTTCTGCAGTATGCCAAATCTCATCAATTGTGCCTATTCGTCTGTGGGTGCTCGGCCAACTACCTAATCAGAACCGTGCGGCAGCTTAGACAAAGAGTAGCCGAAAACACCCCTGTGAGGGTTAACAAACTGGTGAACGAATCACACCCAAATGATCAGGGTCCAAGGTCAATCCAACGCCGCACGCCAGCGTCATCGATCGCTCGTCAAGTGTTAGAGACTGGGCATCAAGTGAACGTGACC
>UZAN01040361.1:44626-61775 GCA_900618425.1 Echinostoma caproni | reverse complement strand
GAATCACACCCAAATGATCAGGGTCCAAGGTCAATCCAACGCCGCACGCCAGCGTCATCGATCGCTCGTCAAGTGTTAGAGACTGGGCATCAAGTGAACGTGACCACGGCATTTAAAACTATCCTCATTACGCAAACTCTCAGTTGATCCAGTTTGCAGAGGCGATTGCTATAAAACGATGGAAGCCTGAACTGTGCAAGCAGAAGGAGTTATTTGTAACTCTAGCCCTACCTTGGTAGAATGATGGACGCAGATAACACCAATAGCTCATCTGCGGTAAATGTCACTTGTTAGTTTTCATCATATTCTTTGACTGTAGTATGATACAGCGAAAATTTCTTGAAATAACTAGTGCAACACTGTGCTGCTTTGATCTTTATTCAAGTTCATATAGGACAAAGGTTATTTCCATTTCAGAATTAACTAATAAATAAATTAATATAATCAAGTCCCCGGACACGCTCCAAATATCAACTGCTTCCGGCGCGGACTTCCACATATCGAAACAGTGTAATTCCATACCTAGCTCGTTTACTATTAAATCGTCAGAATATTCTCACCCACCTCAGGGAAAAACTCTTGCCCTAATTTTTCTCTCATTTATTTATTTAGAATTTCCATTGCTTTTATTGTTTGCAATTGTTTTACTTATCCACTGTGAAAATCGTAAACTGCTGAAAATTCACCCTTTGGGTGCATAAAGCTTTTCTTGACTTGACTTGACTTGACTTGAACTCCCTGAATAAGTGTGAGTTAACCCAATAGTGAGTACGTGTATACATTTGTAGGCACTTTCGCGAGTGGAAATACGTCACTCAAGCAAAATAACTAAAGAAATCCAGCGCATGCATAATATGCAGTCGAGTTGTGGTCAAACTGGGCCGTCAAGTCGGATACAAATTAATCACAACAGTATTTCACTACTCCTGAGAGCTGATTGACCGAAGTAAGTCATTTGCGTGACCCACGTGCATGCCTATGGGTAGCAGTTTGCACAAGATGCTCAATCACTAGTGTCAAAGGCACATGTCTTGAGCGCTGTCATCTAAGCTGGGCTACAATAAGATGTTTAAAAAATCAAAAAGAGCAATTACGAGAGAATTGGATCAAGTCAGACGAGCGGTGTTCAGTTGATGCTTCACTATGTCTACCGGCCTACATCGAGTAGAGTAGACCGAAAAAGCAGACGAAGGATCAATAACAGAACGCGAAGGAATGTACCAAATATACAAACCATCACGGTTTGTTAGTTTTAGCTAAGCACTGGTTATTGATAACCGCTTCTCTCAGTAAGCTCCTCTCTCTTTCATTACACTAAGCACATTTTATCTGCTTATCAAACACTGACTCAGCAACATGGCTCTATTAATCGGAGATATGCTCACGAGATTTTTCCAGGCATTTGCATACTTCTTCCAATCACGCATTCCGGGCAAAACTGGATGCAAGGTTATGGGTATGGGAACAAATATTGATTTAACTGCAGCGATAAAAACAGAGATCCCCCACAGTTACACTGTCAAGACAACATGATGATCAAGTGCTTTAACCTTTGGATTGGTCCTTTGGGTAAATCGTTATTATAGAATACATGTGTGTTATTTATCGAAGGATAAATAGTTTCATGACTGTGTGTTATAACTCATACTTTGAACTGTTGTACTGCTAGTATTTTGATCTCCGCCATTCTTGTGAGATCGATGCTGAAGCGACAAGTGGAGTATCTCCATTCTACACTTTCTTTCAATGGAGCATTTCTAATGAAGTTCAGCCGACCCTGGTAAACCAAAAAGGCTATCAGAAAATTGCGCATCTGTCTTCATTGCTTGCCCGGTTATTACTTGCATGGGTGACCGACTGAGAATACCGGGTGTTGCGGCCATTCCCTTTTGGTGGTGGTGGCCAAGTGGTTGGGTCACTAAGTTGTGACCTGTGTGTCCCGGGATCAAGCCGCTCCACCGCCGCCCGTCTCCCCAAGCAGCCTTTTTATGGCCGTGACCCCCCTCCCTTCCTGAATGATGACTGTAGATTTGTTTATTCAATAAATGAAAAAGGAAGTAAAAAGACATTCAAATTGCATCATGGGTTCTCCAGGCCTTTTTCGTGATCTCCATCTGCGGTCAGTCTATTTCTCATTCGAACCATTCCGGCATTTATTACTTCTTTTCGTTCAGTGTTGTTATGTCAATTTCCGAAACATCTGATCTCACGGGGACTTTCGATACCTATATTTGGTATGTCTTTATGCACCTTTACTAACTGTATGTTTTGTTTTGGGTGGAAAACAGCCAGCAACAACCAGAACAATAAATGAAAATAACATGAAATCTTCAGCCCCTCTGGGAATAATGAATAAAACATGCGAACAAAGTGCTAACCGCCCTCAGTGAATGAAAATGAATCCAGAATGATTGATTAATAATTCTAATTAATGAATTATTAGTGCAGTTCCATCAAGTAATATTGAACAGAAGTGGTTAGCATGCTGGGTGAAACACCCATAGTGTTCAGGCTGGAGTCACATTAAAATCTATTGATATTCACCGCCAATTACTCCTCGATATGACCACCAATTCTGCGTCCTCCCATTTAGCTGTAAACATCCATATGTACAACCATGTCATTCCTGGTCTAGGTCAAACACTACTGACGAAATGGGAGTATCCGCTATATTCTGAACCTTCCTATCTGCTGAGTATAGATGAATCAGAAAAGAAACACATATATAAAGACTCACCAAGGCTTGTTTATTATTATTTGGAAAAAAATTTACTTCAATATAAATGCTGTTGCCTATACAAACCGACAAGTGTTTCACAGGGACCCGTTGCTTCAGTTTCGATTAGACCTGTATATATATTGCTTCTCAAGCTAAGTAAACTATTGGCTCTGTATTATGCATTCACTTTTGATGAAGATCACTTTCATCCAAAAATCCGGTGTCTGTGAATGGACGTACATTGTGAAAGAATGAAACATATGTTTTGCTGAATACAATTTTATTCCTAACTAATGATATATACATATATGAAACAAGCCTTTCCCGAGGTTAATTTCAAAAGAAAAGACCATATGGCAACACTGCACGATTTATGTCCAGGACGATGTCACTGCATCTCAACGTGGTGCATACTGCAGAAAATACAGTGTTTATATAGGGCTTTAGCATATACATATATTGTGATGAATTGGCAGGATTACGAATCACTAGACAAGCATATTCATCACTCTGTTTTATTTTAACTATATTTTCATAAAAGATCTATGCAATAAAACTTCTGGGTTACATGTATCATGGAATCGCGTCAGACTTGTAAATACGATTTTGTCCTTTTTAGCATGTTGTGGTTGTTCACTGAAAATAGTCTTACTTTCGAATGCACAAAGACTTCATTCATCCGCTCTCTCTCTCCACAACGCATCTCTTCGGATCTTCTCAGTCGTCCTCATGGAGACGGACGGTTATCGATCGTATATCCTGGGTCACCAGACGTGCCCCAGACAATGGCACATGAGAAAGTTTCCTCTGCAGCCCGTGCAACAAGTGGTTCCCCATGGCTGGAGGGAGCGTATCGATGCAAAGTGACTATCCCGGGTTACGGCAGCTTACTCAGTCGATGGGCTCGTGTCCGACTCTCTGGTAAGTGTTTCGTCTGCCTGCGGTCTTTTTTAGTCGTGATGAAAAATGTGAATGGGATCCAATCATTCGTATGCTTTTGATGACGATGAGGTCGACGATCACAGAATTCGACTAGTTCATCTACTGGTTGACTTTCTATTGGTTGATTCCCTTAGAATTTTCGAGTATTTTCGAGCAACTGAGAATTTGGTGCAGCCACATACAGCTGCGAGTACAACCACTTGTCTCATTCGATCAACCTGGAATACGGAATAGAAATGTTTTTCTGATGTTAACCCCTTTCTGTTGAATGTCATTTTGGGTGATGTAAAACAAAAAATCTTACACCATCAGCTAGAACAAACAGTAGGTAACTCATTTATAAATGCACTCAAGCTTCTCTACCATTCCCGATTCCATGATTTCGCTGTTCCACGGAAAACGGAAATGCTCATTTAACAAGGCATTGATGCCTAAGCTTTCGGCATGAAATGGATCCATTTGACTATCTATTCTGCGTGCTTAATGTATAATCAACCAACAGTATTCACCAATTCACCGAATTCACTATTTTCTCGTATTACCGTTTCGAAAACTATAAAACATAGGCTTACTGTGCGATTTTGGATGTGTTTCGCATGCTCTTAGAAAGTAATCAGTTCTTCCGTCATGTTGAAGATCTTTTCTGTGCACAGAAACTTGTCGCTATTTCAATGGTCATATCACCGTTTTCATGTAGTCCAGGGAGTTATTTTATATGAACGTGGATGCAAACTTCAGGGGAAATTTAAGAAACAGCTCACCCGTCAAGCCGTGCACAGATCAGCGTCACATCACAAGCACGCTCGCGACGCCCAAGACGAGTCGATTCGGGATTGGATAACTAGGACGAATAAGATAGCTGTCGTCTGATTTGATTGGTGCGCCACCATGTCGTTCCCGTACACCCACTTTACTCAGCTATGTTTGCGTATCGCATGATAACAATAGAATACACTGACCGTTGTTCTCCAGTCGTGTTCTCTCTCTCGTATTACTGTTGGGGCTAAGGAAGAGACCGTCGTGTTGGTCGTACCTTTAGGCAGATTATAACAGGAAATTTCACTTCTCATCAATGAGCACATGTTACAGGTTTAGCGCTCAGAAGGTTCACTTATTTACAAATTAAATCTCTACTAACTAGATCTCAATTCCAGTTTCAGTTTGAACAAACATTAACCGTGCACTTTCGTGCGCAATAAAGCAATGGTTTTCCATCTCAGTTCACACTGGAAATTAATGATTACTGTCATCCCTCTGACTTGTTCGGCTGGTCCAACCGAACTCCATTCCTGTAGCCACTCAATAGATCAAGAATCTCATCCAATAGGAACAGTGTGCTACGGACAACTATTCCGGATACCATAACCTCCGTGAAGAGAGACGGGGACGTGGTAAACCCAGTGCCATTACTGGACATCAGTTCTGCCTCATACAGAAATCTGAATAATGTATATTACGCACATGTCCTACAGTGCAGGTCGCAAAGCTACCGTACAAAAATCATCTCTGTGAGCGATTTAAGCGTTTTCCCTCCTGCCATAAATGAACTTGTCACATAGCGGCAATCGGATTATGCATTACTGCCATAGTTTATGTCTCGTTCCTCCGCTGTGTTTACGTAATCCCACCGACCAGCCTACAGACTGAAAGACTGAAAAGGCAGTGCTTCAAGAACACGTCAGAAGAGAAACTGAGCCAGGGGTGTGTGATACTTTTCGTTTTACCAACCTGAACAATCAGAACCATATTTCTTTCTGATTTACCATAGTTAGGATGTGTTCATATATGTACAAAAGCGTCAAAGGAAAAACATTTACAATTAGTAAATCCCATTTTTCACTTCCCAAGATAATGAATGGACTTGGTGAAAAATCCTGAGGGAAACCTGTCGGTTGTAATTGACAGAAAAGTTTTGAGTTTGTTTAGGCCACAACTGACCGAAGTAAAATCGTAATCAGTCAAGTGGAGAACAGTGCCCAGACCAATTTAGAAATCATCATTTTCTTTCCGAGTTATTATGTCTAACACTGATTGCAGGTTCGTTCTACTATCATACTAAGTAGTACTTTTTGATAGTCCATCAAACATGCTTATGGTTATATTAGTGATAACAATCCGAGCTAAACTGGTTATCGCATTACTCCTGTTTCAGCTCAATGTAAACGAATATGTGAATAGGAAACCTTATCTAGCGCATGCATCTTTCTATAAGACAGTGCAAAGTTTTCACTGACTCACGCGAAATCCGTCATGATACGTTTTGCGATAAATCTGTGAAGTTTATTGCTATTCATTGCTGGTGTAGGAGTACTTGATCCTGCTCGCTTGTACGTTGAATTCATGTCCCTCCTCAGTGATGTTATCATCAAGAATTTTAGGCTATTCGGCCTGATTCCCGTAATTGGCATGAATTTAAGAGATGCGAATAAGATAAAAGACAAGATGATTGATCACATATCGACCAGCTTAACTTGTTCCAAAGTGCACGATCAACGGAAATCGTACTAGTCGCCGGAGACCTCAGTGCTTAACTGGGATACCTGGACGAATCAGATAGGCTTCTTGGCGGACCACATGCAACATCAGCCAACTGGACGGACAACGGAGAACACCTAATCCAACTCTGCGCTGACCAAAGATTGTTCCTGTCAAGCAGCAAATTTTCGCATAAGAAAAGACACCGCCTTACATCGCCTTACCGCCAACCTCTTCACAGTGAAGGACTCAAATCGACCACATTATCACCAGCTACCGTGAGCGAGGATTCATTGAAGACTGTCTCCCATACTGGTCAACAACCGTGGACACAGACCATGGTATGTTACTAGCCAGATTCTCTTTACGTATGATAAACAATCACAGAGAAGCCACTGGAAACGAAGATCCACAATAATATATCTGCGATAATTGCAAATCGGCCCTCGAAGCGGAACTCTCAGATCTCCTTTCAGTTCAGCCATCAGCCGAAGGGTTCAGTGAACACTAGACGGCAATCAAGGAAGCGATCCAAATATCAATCAAAACAGCGGCAGATTCGGGCGCAGGATCAAAGCACAAAGGATGGATCTTGTCGATCTCGGTTGGCCTACTGAACGCTCGCAAAGCCCTTCCTTCTGATACAAAATATGACAAAGTGCGTCAAGCCCTGAGACGTTACCTCTTCTAGAGCCTGAGGGAGGACCGCTGGAAGTGATGGATAGAGAAATGTAAAGATATGGAGAAGGCTGCGGCTATCGTTAATAGTCGCAATCTTTTTCATTTGATTAGGAGCGCAGGTTAACATTGTATCACCTAAATGAGATTTACCATCCGGGTATGTGACACTCCCATTTGAGTTCTCGACAGTTATTCACCTGATACCACATTTCCGAATTCGAAAATTTATGTGCTCTCAACTACGGTATTTAAAATCTAGTGATATCATGGCAGACGGTGTTGTGACCCAGTGATTGATATAGATAGGAAAATTATACAACAGTGTTGGTGAAATTGAGAGTATTGAAAACAGTTGTGTTTGATACTGAATAATCTGATTGCTTAAAATTACTGAGCCGATCAGTGCACAGCTAACTCATTATTAGCACAAAGAAACCCCGGTCACAGATCTTTTAACAAATAATTTCGAAGAATATCCTCCTAATCTACTAGGCTATGGTCTTTCAGAGCTTTTCGAAGCGAAAGCTAAGAATTAATCTTAAGGATGAGCAGAATTCGCCGTGGGTTCCACACTGGGATGATTTCAAATTTTGAAATATGCCCATACTTGCATTTAGAAAACAATTTCAGGCGAACAATTATTTTCAATAACTCATAATCATACCATTACAGTTTATATGAGGGAAAATCCTAGGGGTTGGTTTGTGTGTGCGGACAGGGAGGAGGACTGGGTTCGCGAACCCAGGGGAGATGATGAGCTTGGATAAGATGTTTCTGGGCCTATAGTTCGGGGGTCAAATCCTTAATACAGATGGCCTCGGCCATGGCCAACGTACGCATTCTAACGTATTTGGACCGGTTCGGGGGGACCTGATCAACACGATGGCCAGTTTCTACCACGTGAGCGAGAATCGCACTTGTGATAAATCTGGAACCACCTCAACTCAGCCAGCGGGAATGGTGTTCTTTCATGCGGATAGGTAACAACTTCACCCCTAAAAGGGAGACTACTGAACAGATCCTTCTTTTCCACCCTATCAGCGTGTATTTTTAGTACCTTTTCCATCATATTTCGTTGAATGAAGCGGTCGGGAAAGTCATTGCTTCGGAGTACGTTGGAGATAAATTTGAATTCAGCTTCCAATACTTCTTGTGAGCAGATTCTTCGAGCTCTAGATACCAAACATTTATTCAGGTTCCTCTTTAGCTTGATCGGGACATAGCTGTGAAAATTTGTGTATCGGCCACTCCAGGATTTTTTACGGTACACGCGGCGTTGTTTAGATCCATCACGTCTTTTAATGAGGAGCACATCTAGAAACGCTATTCGATCATCGGCTTCTACCTCCTTTGTAAATNAATTTTATGGCCTTGTGTGCGGAGTTGAAATTTTCTAGTAGTCGATCCAGTTCGCAGTTTGAATCAGCTATACAAAATATGTCGTCTACATACCGACAATATTTATGAAAACTAGTAACAGTGTCTTTCAGTTGGTTATTCTCCAGCATAGCCATGAAAAAAATCCGCCAAATGGGGTCCTAGTGGTGATCCCATTGCTACTCCGTCCTTTTGTCGGTAGACCGTTCCGTCGAAAAGAAATTGTACGTTATATGTACACCGAAATAGAAGTTAGCGTAGCGCTTCTGTGTGTATCCTCAAATTAATTTCGCTATCAGTAAGATGTTTTATGATAAACTGCATAATTTCTACTAGTGGCACATTTGTGAAAAAAGACGTGATATCCATGGACAGCATCACCCTATCTGACACGTCTATATCTCGTATTGCTTCAATAAATTGGAAGGTATACTTAACACTATATGCCGATAATCGTTCCTTTTCCGGTTCAAGGATTTCAGCCAACCACTGAGCGACAGCATGGTAGGGAGAATTAGTCATCGATAAGATAGGACGAAGGGGCACCTGAGCCTTATGGATTTTTGGCAAACCATATAGCCTCGGAATGCATGAACCGGTAGGTCTTATGCGTTCATATAGTTCACTGCTTATGCAATCCTTTTGATTAAGTCTTTTCAATATCCCCGTGATTTGTCGTTCAGTTTGGTGTTTTGTCTTTTTCTGTTGGTGTGGTTGTGAACTTGTCCTCTTCCGATACGATAGCTAGCAGATTATCATGACCACAATCCCGGTTCCTTTATCTGGGCGACTGAAAATTATATCTTTATTATGGGTCAGTTCACTTAGTGCCTCGATGTGTTTTTTTGGTAACGGGGCCAGCGGTGAAGGATTCAGCTCTGCGGTATCAATAACAAGCTTTAACGAGAGTTGGTTTGAAAGCTTCCATCTCTTTGATCGAACTAGGCACCAAATCCAATGTGTCTGACTAAACAGGTTTTCGACTTGTTCCTCCAAATCCACGAACTCATTCTTATTTCTTTTTTTGGAAAACAAAACTTTGGGCCTAACGATAGAACCTCGATATACGTGTGATTCGGACTGATACTAGATAGATTATGGACGTACCTCTCCGGTTGATTGGGGAAACGGCATTGCGGTATCTGTTTGTCGTTCTCTTCGTATAAACTCATATAAACTGTAATGGCACGATTATGAGTTATTGAGAACAGTTGTTCTCCTGAAATTGTGTTCTAAATTTGGATGATTCTTTAAAACAGGAGTTCCTGGTACAACTAATAATAAGAATCATCTTGAACGTCTGTGGTTGATTTAGGAGACATTCATCTATCCTAGGTTATGCCTCGATTTTATATCTGGTTTTGATCCCATGACGTGGGTTGTTACACAAATACACTTGTCTTGCAATCCTTACTCACGTGGAGCGTATCTTCCCGAAAGTAGCTGAGTGTGGACCAACCCTTACATGGCTCCCTGAAAACTCCGAATCTAAACATTATATTAGACGAATATGATGGCCTTTGGATCTATGGAGTAGTATGGTCTTTTTACACTTTCATTCCCCCATCTTGGACGCATGTCTTGGCTTATGTCGTAAATTCTGCACATACTTAACACATTGGCCGGGTACTTCTAAATAACTTTTTTTATACTATTTTGGAATTATTGTTACGGCCACTTCGTTGCCGCTTATTGAGTAGCTCGAGTGTAAGACTTATATCGGGCGTTACGGGGAAATATTGTAGGACATTACGTGGTACGGATCAGTTAAAGCGTAAACTGAGAAGCTACGAAGCACCGGATCTGGTTGAGTTTTATCAATAGTGCTGATCCATCGACTTTACCCAGTACCTAATGATTACAATGTATGTTTACTTTGATCTGCCCGTTCCCAGCTCTTCCTATGTACGTTTTATTTACCAGGTTTGATTCTTGTCCCCATCTAACTGCTCCGAATTTGTTTGTTGGCTCCAAATGAGGTTTCGTAAATTAACCAAATTGTTCGATAGCTCAAGAAAACTTCCACACAGAGTACTGAAACATCTCTCATTTTCAAATTAACCAATCGTAGAAGACGAAGATCTTATTTTTTATCACGAATCATTCATGATTTAATTTGCCTTGCTATGCGATACTTATTTGGATCAGGGATTGAGTTGGGAATGCAATGCACAAGAGTGACATCCGTTTGCTCAGTCACACGATCGGTGACTGCACGGATGCGCATAAACATGAGTTAGGTTTGCACACCTTCCAGCCCCCTAACTAAGCCATCACAGTGAACAATTAATTTCAGATCCATTCATGCAAGATAGACAATCGAGTGCGCAATAGTTGCATCAATGCCTCATTTACTCCATCGATTCTCACCCCATATGCGTACGTTCGACGCGACTAGTTCAGATGACAGACAGGCTATGGATTTAGTAAGCGTAGAATGTGTAGTGAGATGAACCGGTTGCTTTGCTATGCGGCAAATTGAATGCGTCAATGAGCGAGGAAATGAGAGTGACTTATGCGTGATTCGAATTATACCTTCCGGAGCCAAAAACCAATTACTATGCGCGCGGGCGGGCGTCTGTTTTCCAGAGGTACGATTTAGTATAGACGACATTTGAGTGAGATTTTTTAAATATAATTTGTTTGTCATCCGATCTGTTACGCCACATTTTGGCGTTTTAGTCGCGTGGAGTTTAGCGCATGCACACTACCGTATCAGGAGAAATAACTAAATGATGAACTAACCACTGAAATTCTTGTTGGCTACACACAAGAGTCTCCAGGTGAATTCAGCTTTGTTTAGCCGTAGTGCTCAATTTCTCAGCGATGTCCTTCTGTGATGAATACCTGTTGGATCACAATCCCGGTAAATGAAGAAGGGAACCATGGGCAACCAGCTGCTTTTCACATTTATGAGCAATCTGTTGACTGCTGCTTTTGTTTTGTTTTAATGGACTAGGTGAGTGTTACAATTTTATAACGTAGTAAACGTTGCAGAGGAACAACATCGAAACAGTTGTCGTTGAAGACGATATCTGTTTTGAATTATCTCAGTCTCTCTGGTGGCTAGTTGACGCATAGGAAAGATGCATGAATTAAGCGCAAATGATACGGGATGAATTACTGTATGCAGAGGAAATATGTGCTCTACCGATGAAACCGTTTCAGTTCTTTGCTTCATGCCTGAATTTCAAACGAGATGAACTGAAGAGTTTGTGCGAAGATTAGGTCTGTCGAATATATGATAAATGTTTTGCGATCAGCTCATGATTTCTGTTTGATTATAGTTTGCCTTATGACCTTGAAAGAAAATACCCTTTAGTTGATCCAGTGCTATGAACCAAACTGAGCTAGTGTAAACGTCAGTGGTTCAACTTCGAACATCGTCATCCTCGGCGGTAAATGAAGGGCTAAAGGCTTTACTTAAATTCCCAGATGGCAATAGTGCGGAGCCTCCAGCTGGCCCTCGCTGATGATAAGCGCGTTTGTTGAATTTGTGCTGAAATTGGTGATGTTGGTGAATGTGCTTCTTGACTGCATAATTATTAACCCCTCCCCTCAAAGTTCGATAGGTTATAGGATAAATTTATACTGATAATGCCGTATATTTATCACGTGAAATAAAACTACATGATGCACTATAATGGTACTGTAACGCTTATATTCACATGCACTACAAAAAGGTCGAAATGGATGTACTTTACATTTCTATCGGCACCAATGGGGAAATATTTTGTGTGCGTATATGTATGTGTACGTATAAATATGCTGCTTGTTTTTCCGTTGTAATTTTAAAACTGAGCAGAATAATTGAGCTAAAATAATAACCCAATGCAACGGTGGCGACCAGCTACGCTTTAGAGTCCAATGCAGTTTAGACACAAGGACACTCAACTGTATCTGTTTCGAGCGTTTTCATGCAATTTCAGTATGTCACTGATCCAGCTGTATTCACGTCCTTACTTTTGAATTAACTAGCCTCCTAACTCGGTTATTGTTGAATGGTTGCGAAGCTGGTTCAGCTCAACTCGGTGTGGTATACACGTGTAGTTATGTATCATTATTACACTTGTATTATTGATACATTAGCAGCGATCTGATTCAGTCTTAACTCGGCAGACTTGCTTGGTACGATTCGATATCTTCATAATAAATGCCCCAATCATAATGTAGAACCATTAAACTTCATTTAGTCCATTCTCACTATTTGGTTCTTTTGGTATGACTAATCAAATCAACGATATCTGAAGAATTTCGAGTGCTTTA
The DNA here is from genome assembly GCA_900618425.1 of Echinostoma caproni. Taxonomy (NCBI): domain Eukaryota; kingdom Metazoa; phylum Platyhelminthes; class Trematoda; order Plagiorchiida; family Echinostomatidae; genus Echinostoma; species Echinostoma caproni. Next base: position 49,315 of record UZAN01040361.1, on the reverse strand, counting down.
TTTAACTTAACCAATTCAAAGTAGAGTAAGGTCCACAATTCATTTTCGCCTGAAAGTGATGCATTGCGTAATTATTCACTACCTCTATCAACTCCGTCTTGGGCAAAGGATAAACTGAAAGAAAATGCATGATCATCCTCACAGTGACAGCTCTGTGAACTACTGGTTAGTCACCAATTGAACGACAAATAAGGAGAACATAGCTTGGCCCTTGTTACCCTGTCGGGTAGTCTGATTACCCTATTGGTAGTAAAACAATCTCTAATGACACATTATGATAAGAACCACAAATGAAGATTGAGATGGAAAGTGCCTAAATTATGTTAAAAGTTTTGTCACTTTATGAACTCCTCACCGGATATTGGAAAAAACAAATGCCTGATGAATGTATTTTGGATGCGTTTCGTCAGTACACACACGAGGTTTTTGAGGCAATGACCATGAACGGATATATTTTATGGAACACTGATTTTCCCTCCAGCTACTGATGTTTTCGATGTTAAATTATACTCACAATTCCCAAAGAGTGTAACAAGAATGGCTGAGGCATACATGTTCTGTGAAATTGGATCGGGGTTTCTCTTCTTAAATCAAAATCAGACTAACCAGAAGCCGGCATTTAAAGTTAAACCTGAACGATAAGACGGAAGACTAAGTCACTGTGATGGAGCATCGTGACAGCTATTCCTACAAGCGTCCTTCAGTGGTTTCTCAAGTTTAGTCCAATGAAACACAAATCACTACAGATTCCAAGCAAACTGCCCTGTATACCGTATCTGTCACTGGATAACATGGCTTTTGACAATGAGAAGGTTTGAGTAAAATTACTAACTTGGGCGTAAGAATTCATCCCCAGGCGCAGACAACATGCATCCCCGGACTCTGATGTCGCTAGCCAATAACACTTCCGAATCTTTGACTGCTCTTTGCCAAAGGATGTCCAACAAGGCAGTAATTCCGCAGTCATGGAAGGAAGGGGTAAGTTCTCCCATTTACAAAGGGGTGTCTCTCGCAGTGATCCCGCCCCGTTGCACTTCTTCCGATACTGTCGAAAGTCATGGAGGCTATTGTGGTAGATCTGTTGATGGAATACCTGGAGAAGCATGAGCTTTTGTCTCCAACTCAGCACAGATTTCGGCACAGGCGTTCGTGCATCACAAATCTAATCCTAGCACGGGATGAGTGGACAAAATCCGTCGATGCAGGCCAGCCATTGGATATAGTTTATTTAGACTCCTCCAAGACATTTGATCGAGTAAACCACCAAATTCTACTGCGAGAACTCTACAACTACGGAGTAAGAGATTTGGTTCTGGACAGGATCAAGGAGTTTCTCCGACGAAGGACCACGCCAGTTCGTGCTGGCGATTCATTATCAGAGCCTATCACCGCTGCCCGAGGGATTCCTCAAGGATCCGTACTAGGGCCTCGTCTCTTTCTGGCATTTATAAACTACCTGCCACATGTCCTTGGGCCTAATACACTGCTATTTGCGGACAACGCTAAGATCTGGAGAACTGTAGCACATCCTGAGGATTATATGGCACTCCAACAAACGGTCGATGCAGCCCACCGATGGTCAATAGCCAATGACATCGAGTTCAACATTTCCAAATGCAGAGTTATTTCCATGCGGCATAAGACTCGTTTCTCCTATGTTCTGGGGAACCAAATACTACCGCATGCCACTGATAAAAGGGATTTGGAAGTTATGGTACAGGAGGATGTATGATGTTTCACTCACTGTGCAAGAGCATCATCTAGGACTCTAAAGGAAGTTGGACTTCTCAGACGTGTTTTCGGGCAGTTCGAAAGAGTACTGTTCCCACGCTTGCTATCAGCGTTCGTTCGGCGCCACACGGAGCACGCCGTTCAAATATGAAATCCATGGTTAAACCGCGACAGGAAGGCTCTAGAACGTCCACAAAGGCTGGCAACGAAATTGGTAAAAATTCAGTCAAGAGTGCACTTTATTCATCTAATGTGGACAGAATTTTCAGTGAAAAGTATGTGGTGGTTTTTGCTTTGGGATTGCGCGCTGTTAAAAATGAGCTTAAAGATATGACAAATAGTTACTGAGATGATAATGAATCGGACACCAAGAACGCGTAAAAAAATAAAGAACATTTCAACGTGGAGATTTACATTAGACTGTGTATAAGTTCATTGAAACAGCCTTTTCCCGATATGAACTTCCATAAAGATCAAAGCAGCACAGTGTTGCACAAATTATTTCCGGAAAAATTTCGCTGTACCCATTCAGGTACGTACTACAGTCAAAGAATATAATGAAAAATAAGAAGTAACATTCACCACGGATGAGCTGTTGGCGTTATCTGCGTCCAAGGGTGATGGTGTGAGTAATTTATTTGAGCACCGCCTAAACTCATCCATCAAACGAACATTTAACACAGCCGAACCAGTTTTCGTCCACACATGTGACAGAATACCGGCTCCTCCAATGAAGCAACCGCTTCTGCAGTATGCCAAATCTCATCAATTGTGCCTATTCGTCTGTGGGTGCTCGGCCAACTACCTAATCAGAACCGTGCGGCAGCTTAGACAAAGAGTAGCCGAAAACACCCCTGTGAGGGTTAACAAACTGGTGAACGAATCACACCCAAATGATCAGGGTCCAAGGTCAATCCAACGCCGCACGCCAGCGTCATCGATCGCTCGTCAAGTGTTAGAGACTGGGCATCAAGTGAACGTGACCACGGCATTTAAAACTATCCTCATTACGCAAACTCTCAGTTGATCCAGTTTGCAGAGGCGATTGCTATAAAACGATGGAAGCCTGAACTGTGCAAGCAGAAGGAGTTATTTGTAACTCTAGCCCTACCTTGGTAGAATGATGGACGCAGATAACACCAATAGCTCATCTGCGGTAAATGTCACTTGTTAGTTTTCATCATATTCTTTGACTGTAGTATGTATCTGAAGAGATACAGCGAAAGATTTCCGGAATTAAATTGTATAAGTTCTTTTGGTATTCATTCCCTAGAAACCAACAAACCAAAGGTAAGGTGGAACGAAGTTGTGAAAAGCAGTGGTATGAGTATTTAAAGGTTTAAATTTATTGCGGGTTGCAGAAGTTGAAATGGAGGTAGATAAATCTGTGTAAGGGATATGACTCATCGGACAATGTAGAGTCACACAGACGGTCGCACGCATTCAGATTTTGGTTGACAATGGAATCAATCAGTTTATGATAAAATTCAGTTCCATATCTAGAGATGCTTTTCAGAGAGCGTCTAATTAATAAGAAATCCTTAGGCAGTAGACCCGGAAAGATAACGGGAGAGCAGGAGGTACAATGGCATAAAACGCATGAGAAAAAAATTTGGAGATAATATACAATGGCACCCTCAGATGCCGAAGGCGTGAAATATAAAGGTCAACTTTCTGAAGTTAAGAAATGTTTGTTCCACGTGATAAGATCATTTGAGGCCAGCAGACACGAAACATCCAAGATATTTGAAGTGTTTTCACCTGCGGTCAATGGAAAACAAAACTTCAATGCATTTGTTGGGGTTTGAAGAAAGGTTAACACTATCGGACCATTCAGAAATGGAACTTATGGCTGATTGAAGGGGGTTAATTGAAGGGTTGTTGTTGTGAGATGCACCACCAGCTACTATGTGATCGGCATATTTAAAAGTGGAAGCATTTGGGGTGAATGGCAAATTTTGGATATAAAAGGAGAACAGAAAATGGGATAAATTGCTCCTTGCATTACACCCTGGTTTACAGTAACCGTAGAAGACCTAATACCATTTAAATAAGTGAATTTGCGTCGGTCGGTAAAATATTCGTGCATCCAATTCAAAAGATGTGTTGGGGAATTATGTGTCAATAGGATGTGTCTGTCGGCAGAGTTAAACGCGTTTGTGTAGTCCAAGAAACAAACGTGAATAATTTTGTGTTTTTGGTCTGTAGTGGATAAAACAGAATGTATAAGACAAGCAACCGCATCTAAATTAGAGCAATGCTTACAGTAAGCAAACTGAGAGGAATCACGAAAATCAAGATTAGAGGACAAGTGCCTAATAATAATACTCTCAAAAGTCTTAAGTAATACTAAAGATGAAGCAATAGACCGAAACTTACCCTTTTTCTGTCTTAGGTACTGGAGTGATGCGCACACCACACCATGTGTTAACTAATCTTCCTTCTGACAGACATGTATTAAAGATAAATAAAACGGTTTGTGCGAGGTGGTTTACACATGTTTTAAGAACCACTGGGGAAAACCCATCAGGACCGGCGGATTTGTTTCCATTGACAGTATTTAACTCCTTCAAAAGTTGCTCTGTTGTGACAGACACAGGAAGGTGGAAATCAAGTGACGTTGTGTTTGGACTCGGTATGGCTTTCACAACGTGTTTCACTGAGTCAAATGATTTGTTGAGCTCATTGAATCACATGAGACTGTAGTAGGTAAAGTTGAACGACCACAGAGCAACTTCAGTCCGTTCCAAAGCTGACGGCAGAATTTGTCTCCTAGCATTGTGTCAGCATACAATTGATTGAGATGTGCGATCTCGCTTCTGATGTGAAAGTTGACAGATTTGACCGCCCGTTTATCTCTTGAGCGATACACTCTTTCTTTCAGCCTTGGTAACCATTTCAGTCTATCGGAGATGAATCGGTTGGGCTGTAGATGAATCTTTTCCTGAGGGCAGCACA
>UZAN01040361.1:23218-42963 GCA_900618425.1 Echinostoma caproni | reverse complement strand
ACATCTCGCGACATATGTCTTCTTTCGATCTTGATACGATGGATAAAGGGGACCCAGTGTTTCAAATTTTCCAAAATGATTGGATATAACAAGACATACTCCGAAAGTCTGTAAATATAGGGACTACTCATCTCAATACCCCCGACTTCGGAGGGACCTAAGCTTGGCATATCACATACTGCATCAACCCAACCGCCCTTGCCTTTCTATGCTGACTTTATCTCATAATGAATGATCATCTCGGGGGACATCCACTAAAGGTGAAGACCCAGAACAGTCACCTTGATTGCCGGCATCACTCGTTTGAAATCAGAGTGTGCGGCGTATGGAATTCTCTACCATCTGATGTAGTGTGTGCTCCTACAGTTGAACTCTTTAAATCCCAACCTGATAAAGCATTGAAACGCTTAAAATTTCAACATCCGTGATTGATCATGCATCTTATTATCATAGCTATTTTCTTTTTGTGAAGTTATTCAAAAGATTCTGTAAAAATCCTAGTGGGCATGATGAGCTTTAGCTTGGTTAAATCGCCCATAATAAAACTTTAGCTTTAACTTTGTTTAGCCTTCCATTTGTTGTAAACAGAACGCACAGTGGTTCCCAAATGAGAGACTTAACAAATTATTTTCTCACAAACTGTGTGAGTTGTCCCAAGATCGTAACAGTTTCTTTATCCTAACGGACCGGTCCCGTGTTCAGAAGATCCAATGAACTAAAACGCTTTACTTGAGAGGAAATCCAGCCTAAACTACTTTTGTCGTGATCATTTGCTGCATTACTGCATAACCATTGTACCATAAACAGGTGCTGATTAAAAATTTTCCGCCGTGCTTACGGTTTTTCTATTTTATCGATATGCAAACAAACTGAAACAAATGAACACTGGATGGATTTTTACTGTCGCCAACCTGAAACTGTTTGCAAACCAACGACCTACCTATGTGGTTGTGTGTTAACAAACAATAGTGATAGATGGAGTTTAGCGTGAGCAGGTATTTGGTAACCAGAGTGGTCCTCCGAAAGCCTCATTATGGTCGGGGATGGGTGTCTTATTTCGTGGTTAGTTCCCCTTCCCATTCACCTCACGAAATGCTCCCATTCGACCAAACGTCTCAAATAGCATCTACTGAGAAGGCCATGCTTACTGCCTTTTCGTGGTGGAGGTGTCTTTCTACCTAAGTGAGAGGATGAAAAGTTAACGCTCGGGGCTATAATCGGGTCGGTCAACCATTGGCACTTCATCTAGGGGAGTTGGATAAAAAAAACTGATTCCAAACCAACCGGGAAGAGGCGGACGAACCACGCTCATCTACACCTTCTTGACAGTGGCAATGGTCATCGGCTCGATTGGGCCTCGAATTATGTATTCGGCTTTTGACGCCAAAAGGCGGTTGATCCGCTGAACTGATTGGGGGCCGGNCACCGTCCCCCAATCGATTACGGTTGTCACACACCGCCCAGCTACCTTGCCGGTCAAAGGCTGCGGTTGTGATTCCCCTAACAAAAGTTCACCTGCCTTGACCTTGGCAACCTGGCAATGTTCTGCCCTTAAACAAATCATGGAACGTTCTCCCTTTTGTGAAGATTGTTGTACTCTGATTTATTTGAGTCTCAGTCTGAATTGGGAGGTGTGTGAAATACAGACTCGTCTTACAATGGGTCAAATTTCTGTCCTGTGTGCGTCTCTTACTTTGCTGTGAACCATGTCTTCCGTGATGTTGAATGATCTGGACAGAATTGTGGCACCCCAGTTTTCCCTGCGTTTAATTGATCACTCAAATACTGCAACTATTGTCTGTCAAATTTGATTCTTCAAAGCGTGAAACAAACCGCTTGTTTCATAAGGCCTTTCCAAGTGTCGGTACTCAGCATTTAACTGCAATGATGAGTGGGCGCTTTCATATATTGTTGACGTGGAACCAATCGCAGTGCTGGCGGAGGTAATCTGGTATTAACATGTGGGACTCACAATCTTGCACACGTCCTATTTCGGGCCGTCACCAACTCATGAAGGATAAGTGCTGCAATGTTGGGAGTTACCACCACGAATAGGAGACCTTTGTACAGCGATCTCAATGATGTACCAATTTCTGACTATTTAATAGAGTAGTTCTAAAACAAATTGACCATCGGAAGGTTGGTTTATTAGAAAGAATTTCTGAATACGATCAAAATATATCAGCTGGAATAACGTGTATGCCTCCTCTTGACTGATTTGTAGATTTTGGGTACTGGAATATGGACCGATCTTAGACTGGCAATTAATTCAAACTTTCCTTCTATCAGACCAATAACACTTCTGACTGCTTATATCACTGCCGAGTCGCTTGATTCACGATTGGCGAAGTAATTGTTGTGACGACAATAAAACGGGTTGGTCAATGTGTTTTTAAATGCATTCGAATACTTCTACCCTCCCCGTTCATGGATTTTTGTGGGCTACTTTCCATTTATTGGCCGCAAGTCCCTCAGCTAATTTAATAAACCATTGAATATCCGAAAAATAAATGAGGACAATAAAAACATGGGTTTTATTATAAATCATTGGATCTATACGCTTTATGCCCATTGTTACCCGCCCATCTGGTGAAATCTTTTAGCTAACAGGGACAAAGAATCCACACTAACTGCATTGTACTTTCTGGAGCAAAGAAGTTATCATATTCTAATACATAATCCATAAAAGCTTTCAATTTTAATCCAGTCGATGGCGTATATTGAAATTTTTGTAGACTTTTACTTGTCCTATCGAAGTAGATGAAAATGATTCTCCGTTACTTATGATCTATACAGCACGGTGGACGCCATACAACCAACTGGCAAACAGATGTACCAGGCCAAATGGAGGGAGGAATACGAGCAGTGGTCGAAGTAGTTTATGGAAACCTGACCTACCGTTCACGCTCTCATTACCTTTGGTGACTGCTTCTGGCCGCTGACAACCACGCCACCTGTGATTGATAAATTATTCGTTACCGGATTACTAGCCCTAAACCAGCTAATGGACAGACGAGAGTAGTGAGTGACACTGGTGATTAGTCCGTTCGTAATGTGAGGTCGTGCACCGATGGGGACTAGTTCCTGTGTTTCTATAGACCGCGGATTCCCCGCTGAGTGGGGACATCTGTCATCAGCCGAAAAAGGAACGAACAGAGTTGGAAAAAGCTACCGTATGAATAATGGTTGGTGAAAATCAACACTAACGAATTATTACGTCTATTTGGCATGATTATATGTACTTATGTATGTGTTATCCCGCTCTCTTCCTCTCGAAAATTCTCTTTATATTTTGTCCGCATATCTGTGTTATTATTTTTAGATCTTTTTTTGGAGCCCGGAGCCTCAGGCGCCTCCAGTCAACTGGGGAATTCACGGTCAGGTTCCTCACTAGTGAACCCACAGGGGATTCCCAGTCTGGGTGGAGGGAGTTATTGGCCCGGTGAAGTTGTGATTCTTCGATGTCCGATCAAGGCAATCAGTGAACAGGCATCTATTTATCGGTAAGTTTCTCACAATTCTACATGGAGCGAAAATTTCTGCAGCCAACTATTATGCAGTTGAATGTTTAGTTAGAGGAAGTGTAACCGTAATGTGTTTAGTCGTGGGCATTCTTTTTTGTGACATCGATGGGTTTGGAGAACTTTTGAACTGGTATGTCCTAATAGATGAAATAATCTATTGGTTCATTGACATGTTGATTGCTTGCTATACCCCTCAATCTTTCTGTACACACTTGAATCGACCTCCCTGTGAGCAACCACATTTTATCATAGTAGTATTCTGAAACCCAAACCCGCCTTGTGAATTTTTGATTCAGCAATTAGAGCCCCGGTGTTTGTGTTTCTGTTACCCATCGTATAATTGATGAACTTACGAAAAATGAACTCGATTCTGAGTTTGAAATAACCGACAGTTTTACCTTTGGAAAATGGGAATGATGAAACATAAGATCATGTGAATTCGGAAAAATTAAATCATCTAGAACCTAGCAGTTTAAGCTATCAATTTTTATCTGGGATGATTCTTGATTGGCGGTTGAACCCGAAATACACTCTGTCTTAAACTGAATTTGTCGTTTACAAATAGCAACGCTGTTGGTTACCGACACGTTTGGGTTTATTCAGTTTTATGAAAACAAATTAGTGACTAACCAAAGAAGCCTCTGGTGTTGCCGTTGAATGTGTGGGCAGATATGGCTCAAATATGTTCCTATTCTTTTATATGTTTGACTATAAATATAGCGCATGCAAAACACATTCGGCGGGTCAAGAAAGCATCTTAGAACATAACAAAATCAGGTTTTGATGAAAACTGGGTTTGAACTGTCCCGATTTTTCAGTGCTTTGGATGCTGTCGTCCGAATTGCGAGCTCGCCACCATCATCCAAATTTGGTGGTAGGCAGCTTTGCTGTGGTCCGATTCAATACCATGCCTAATTTAACCGGGCCTTATGTGGTTCGCCACTCCAATTCCTGGGGCAGAGGTTACCCGTTTTCATCATTGAATAGCAGTCCTCGTGACTATCTATGGGGTTTACCCCATCTTCTGTTCGTCACACTAAGGTGTGTACTGAAAAAAGACGACTGGGCCATATTGAACTTTAATTAAAAGCCCCTGTTATCGGGAACACCGTACTAAAAATTACGGCAGCAAAAAGGAAGTTTACTACACGTGATCAAGACACCGGGAGATTGCTTTTGATGAATCTTCATAGTCTTACATTTTGAAGGTAACTCTATGATGGAATTTCGCAAATTTTACATCGAATGTTGAATATGGAAGGGAGCAATCCAATTAATAACTCTCATGATGTCACGTATTTGAGGATAGCTTGGTCGTGCATTTCTTATCTACAAATATCTGATTAGCACCTGCATTCGACGCTGAGAAGTGGGTGAATTTACCAGCAAGTCAAAGAAGTGCGAAGGATGTATGAAGGACTATTTAGCGGGAGTGAGACAGTGCAACATTTCTGCTAATCCGGATTGGAATTCCTTACATCTTTGCACCAGAGCTATTGAAACGAGGGTGATATTCATAGCACATATTTTACACAACCAGTCCGTTGTAATTTTACTTTTCTTTTTCTTTACCCTAATTGAATTACTCTTTACTGAGGATTCCCATTGTAAACTATGAGAAAACATCGACTAGAGAACAATTTCATTTTCGTTACTTTCTTCCTCTGTCTAATATATATGTACATATCTGCGTGCAATTTGGGCTTACTGCTAGGTTTGGCCGAAGAACATGTAACTCCAGCATAATACTTACGATGACAATAATAATGGCCATCTTATAGGGAGATACACTGATGCATGCTGAGATGATTTTCTTAAGAAATCTGTTGTTCCCTTTTTTGGAATGCTTTACATGTTTCGAGCTCTTCAGTCTGACAGAAATAGCTGTATGATTCAGACATTTTGCGAGAGCCGGCAGCTCCAGTGATACTGATTTGCAAACTCCAAAATTTCACCTATTGACAGTGCTTTCTGCATAACCTGATCAAGTATATGAATTTTTGGCTTTTTTAAAATGATTTTCATAGCGTATTTAGCTCATTTTCTAGATACATTTTAGGCACATACAGGAGTATCTTGATGATTGTCTGACAAACCCTGCATTTCTGATGATTTTCTGGCAATAATATTCTACTCCGCAGGTAAAACCAAAACTGGAATCTCTACGTTAAATTTGCCAAAGGACGGAGTCTGAAATTAAATCGTGATACAAGTAGATTAAATACTGCGAAGGCTAACTATAAGGACTATTATATATTACATAATGACCTGGTTGGTTGCACATTACAAATGGTTCTTCCCTTTTCACAACCTCCTTTGTTTCTTTCTCACCGCCCTCTTTGCCTTCATTTCGCATATTAGACAATACATGATGATTACATATTTACACTCTGGCCATTAGCCTTATTTGTACGAGAATAGGTGGTCCATCTTCTTTGTCTACGACAGGGATTTTTCGTTCTCCGGATCGGAGCCTCACTGCTACGTACATTTTAGCTGAAGTTGGAGAACAAGTTTTGTATGGTATTTGGCAGTCATAGATTTTCTTCTCCAATATTCGTAGTTCGGTTCTTTTTTTGGCAGTTTCATGCCTCAGAATCCCCTTATGGGATCATCACTTTTTTTGTGCACATATATGCATACATACAGACAACAATTCACTTAGATCTTATAACATATTGAACACCAATCGAATCCCACTGTTGAACTGAATCGTTAGTGGAAATCCACGAGGTGTTATCGTGTGCTTCTTGTGGCGTTTTCAGCACTCATACTTTGCCTATGCGAATTCACATTCTGTGCATTGCTTCTATATTTGCTTTTACCTCGACGGTTCACGGTTGAAATCCGGACAAGTAAGCTATGCACTGATTTCGAGTTGCACTTCGAATGGTGTAACTTTTCAATACTCTATGTCGATTCTTACAAATGTGAATATCGCAAAGTTGCAATAATTTGAGATTGTAGCAAGACAAACATCATAGGCACATAACCTCCTGCTCATTATGAAATTTTGTGATCTTATTAATTGGATCGATAAGTGGAGAAATATTTTGTATGTAATTCAACTTGCCTTTGCAGTTCACCCAGGCTGCTCTTACCTCTCGATATTTATTCAGCTCTTGACCAACATTTTTCACTTTATTTGCGTCCCCAATGCGTTTCTCGGTTCAGCACCGCATTCGTGCATGTGATGCACATCCTTGATTTTCTTTGTGCGCTGAACCCATATTTAGCTCTAAATTGCTTGACTTACTTTTCACCTCTCCATGAAATTCAGTCTCTAATCCACTATTCATCATTCCTCGAATTTGTTGCTCTTTTTCATGTATCACTGACATCACTTATTATTGTTCACAGGTAACTGATATCATTATTTTTTACCTTCAATCACAGTATTAGTTCATTACTCGCGTCTGTTGCTAAAACTGTCTCTCAACTGCAATCAAGTTATCTGTTCCTGGGGAACATCCGAAATGTGCGGCACCCATTCAATCGCGGCAACGAACTTTCTTATATTCCTTTAAAACATATTTCTTAAAAGCCGAAAAGGACCACTGGACGGCTGTTTCACCCTTGCTGGAACTCATTGGCGGTGTCCCAGTCAAGACTTGAATTCAAGTCCAATGTTTGTTCGTGTAAAATATATTTCAGAATGCCAGATTCAGAAAAATGCTTTTGGATATTTTAATCCGGAGAGTACCCGAAGTTTATAAGCACTTGTGTGCAGAACTGGGCTAGAGAATGGACAGACTCCCTGTGGACCATCTGCGATGCTTTTCAAGCAGATCTCTGATTCCTATGACTCAGTCTCCAATATTCCTTTTACTCCGGTAATTCCGGCGTGATACGACAGTCACGATTAAAGTCTGAGTCGATGTTCTCACGTAAGCGAAATGCTTACATGAAAGATTGAAATTCTGGTTGAAGAAAAATCGCTGAACGTTGTAGATCGGAATATTCCCCAATATTTTGTATTGATGCTACTTTTTCACAGTAAACAACGATTAGTGGTTTATCAAACCCGAAATTTTCTAGGCGAATAAACATGAGGTTAGTACCAACAGAAAGTCTTTAACTGTCATTGATTTATATGATGAATGACAAACTTGCCTTGAGGTGATATACTCTCTCTATTTGTTACTAACAAAGACCCACATGTTGTCAGTGAAGTGTTGAACAAGCATGTGTGCTAGTTGTATCTAACCCACTTTCACGCACAAATACATGAGTATCCATCCATCTAGCGCCTTGAATTACTCTGGACGGAAACTGTTCTCACCAGTCGATGATCTGAGAGGATTTTTGAGAGACAGACAGTAAACATAGTGTTGTTTCACTCAATCTGATGCAATTCTCGACTGACGGGCCACCGAAAGTTGATAAATACTGCACTCGCGAATTCATTCCGCTCACTTCTGTCAAAATTTATTCAATTGGACATGTAAAGCAAGCATACAGACTCATTAAACAGCAGTCCGGTTTATGTCCCACTACCATCAGAAACGTCCAAAAACGTGCATGTTGATATCCGGGCACAGCTGTGTGTGTGAAAGACTTGCACCCTATGGAAGTGACAATTTTCTGTGTGTGGGGGGTGGGTGGTGCAAAGGACAGTAAAATGAATGTTTTTGCCTACCCCTAGCCGACTTTTATTCGCGCTGTTCTGTTTACCCATTCACAATTCATTTCCAATGCAACACCGTGGGTGGTCTCGCATAAGCTGTTCTGTTTACCCCCGCCACAGTGTTGATTTACTTTGTCACCCATCTGGTACGCTTTCGCGAAGGACACATATGTAGCCATTTATTTCCTGTCGGTAATCTGCCGATAGATAAAGCGCGGCTAGTGTCGGATAGTCCGCATCAGTCCCGTGAAGTTTCCGCTCATATCAGCTCCTAACTCGATCCGGATCATCATCAGCAGGGCATCCTTTTGCATATGACTGAATCTTGCCGTTTTGTGTGCGTGTGGCTTTTTGTTTTTAACATGGACATCCGAAAGCAAATTGTGGAGTGTGATTGCCGAACTCAAGTTGTGCGTGTGCGTGCATATGAAGATGGCACACAACTGGATAAACAAAAATGAATCCATAAGTTTTCTGTTTGCACTATCCCTCTCACCTATGGCTGTCGACCTCCACACAATGTCAGTTCGTTTGTTCATAAAAGGTTAACTGATTGCAAGAGATCCTTTTATTGAATTCAGTGTAATTAATACGTGGGGTTCAAACTCACCTGATACTGACTTTTTGCCGAAGATTTGAAGGTTCTGTCTTCTTAGTGCATGTCAGAACATATGCTCCAAGTCTAGTGTATTATTTGACATTGTGTTTCAGACACTCGGTTCTGGTTGATCTTATTCAAAATGAAAACTGTCTTTTTCAGTTGACGAAGATGAAACAGTTTCCCGGGTAACACTGTCAATCAAAATCTGTCTGTTATATTTGTGACCGAAAACGGTGCATTGAATTGTAATTTATATCAGCCGAATAGTTAAAATGGCATCAGAAGGTTCACGGCACAAAGGAGAATGAGGATGCTTTTCAACAAGAAAAGAAAAGTCACAAAGTAAAACAGGCCATCCTGCGTTTCTCGTCATGATACCCGATGGTCACTATAGGAAAGGAGTTCCTTTGAGCAGCAATAGGCTGGCAACGCCTAATGTACTGACGTGGGTGTTTGGTAGTTCATTGCTTGCATATTCACCACTGCGCGTCTGTCCTTCGATCGGCGAATCGCCCAACACTCACGCACATCATACTGTCCCTTTCAGTGTGATCATGTGCCAACTCTGAGCTAAACCAAAGCTGTTTGTACCGAAATAAATGTGTTTCCCTATATCTACCAGCAGAGGCAACAAGAGAATCCGAGGCAAAATCGATGGGATTTTGAAGTTACATAAATGAAATAACTACCGCTCTAAAACCCTATTAGACTTTTTGGTACATTGGGTCTCAAACGTCAATGTCGTATAGTCCAAGGTTAGGCAAATCTGTCGTATCCGTGAGTTGGGTAACTGAAGAGGGTAATTCAGCTTACTCTACTCTGGAAAAGTGATTTCTGAAATACCTGAAACAGTTCGTAAATTATCAATCGAAATGTTTGCACACCCCATTTTGACAAACAGTATAATGGATTAATTATATTGTCATACCAACCTAATTCTTGATTATGGTAAACGATAGACTGAGCCCTGGGACTTGAAGTAGTGAGCCACCTGATTTACCGATAGGAGAGGTGGCACAAAAAGCTCGTTAGCTGTTATAGAGCAAAATTTGTAAACTTTTGTTCCTGATCATGCGCCCCTTTAAGTTTGAATGTTTGCTAAGAAGGGAACACTTTTTGAGATAAGATTTTTTGTATGCATCAATGCACAAGCTTTTAAATTGGAATACCAATACTCAACCTGAAGCAGTTAATACTAACGTGTACAGTGTAGCTATTAATTGTAGAGTTAAGAACCTGTCAGAATTTAAGAGCAACAACTCAAATTCCCAGTTTAGTGGGAAAAATTGTACTCAGCTTTGATAGAAAACGCCTAGTCTCTGTTTCATGGGCTAGTTAATACAGATTCAATGGGGAGATAATATCCAGACAGCAGTTTCTGGGTTTTAGAATATTATGTAATGAAAGTACAAGTTTGTACAACCGAAGCCTTATGCACACATAATTGGCCTCATGATGGTTTCACCATTGGCAAATATATTTTCATCCAAACCGAAGCTAATGGAACTACGGCAACAACATGTTTCTCACGTGTAGTCAACTTTCTCCAATCTCACAACCCTGTTTAATGTTGCTTCCAACACCTGTTTTCGTTCATTTTAGCTTAAGGACAATTTTACAAAATACTTATCTATTTCTTATTGGTAAAGTAGATGTAATCATTCCTCACTTCTCGTGAGATCCAGGTTATAGAACCCTAGGCAGGTGACAATCCATGTAATGATGACCTTACTTATACTTTATTTTCAAATGTTTTGATGCCTTCTAACCGACCCCACATTTGCGAAATGACATGACGCGATAAGACAAAATATCCACTGTACGACGTTCTAATGAGAATACGGCAGATGAATCGTGATATGACGAGGGACAACTGTCTGCAGTATGCGCACACTCACTCTCCTTAACCTGAATTTAACTATTCAGCCCTTTTGGTTTTTAAATTCTTATAATTCCTTTATTTATTATATAATGGTACAGGCCACTTTTCAGGAAGGGGCAGTGACCAAGTAGAGGGCTGCCACGTGGCGCGACCCAATTGGGGACACTAGGCGGCTACAGTAGGGTTGGAACATATGACCTCCGAGGTGATAAGCTGGTGAACTTAATCACTTGACCACCAGCACCGTTGATGTATTTCACTATATGCGTAAATACATACTGTGCAAAACCGCCACAATGTTCTGTTTTACACAAATAAGAAAGCTTAGAGATATACCAGTACTCGACAATGGCTTAATAACAGTGTGCCAAAATGAATTTATCCTATACAATTGGATTGCCGTTTTCATTGTCAATGTCCATCTCTGTATGGTGGTCCACTTAGTCAACTGAATGTTTTGTCCAGTTTAGTATTGCTAATAGGGTAGTATTGATCACTTGCTTGATAAATTCACTCTGATTCGGACCAGGGATCGCAAGTGTTGGGAAGTGAACAGTAACGTAACAGGTTGGATTGCTCATCACGAATTGTAGTGTGTAACCTTCGCATCGGTCGATAGCAATTGTTGTTGTTGTTGTTGCTATTTTGACCACTCGACACGTGATTGAATAAACGGTGGATTAGATGAATAGACAAATAAATTAGATTCTTTGTGGGCTGAAAGCGAAGGACATATTATCCAATAATGATTGGGTCATATATCCCAGGTGGTTCATGCATGGGCTAATTAGATGAATAGAAACCATCAACCAAAACATGGATATGTATGGTTTAATTCTCTTCAGGGGTATGTGCAACTCAAAACTCGATAACAAATAATAAGCACTATTGAAATAATAGTAACAGTAATATCATGATGATTGTTGTTATTCTTGTTATTTGTAATATACTGGAATTTTTACGCTCTTCAGTAACACAGAAGGCGAAGTTTTTAAACTGTATCGAAAAGTGGTAAGTATATTCATTAAAATTATTACTTATTTCTCAATTTTTTCCGTTGTCCTCAGCCTAATGGTGTGACTTCGGATGAATTTCCATATTGCAATAGAGATCGATAAAAATTTAAAGGCTTTCGATTGTAATGTGTTCTTTGCGCGTAGGTGGGGAATAACGGAGTGAGAAACAGACGGTTCCCTTCCATTGTTCCTCTGTCCACGACTCTTTCCTCATAAAACGCATTGAACATATGAAAGAGCAACAATCGTGCTTCACAAATAACCAGCTTTGCAATCCAATTTTGACGGGTTGGATTCGTGCAAGTGAGATAAGTCGATAAGCTAAGTGGGACGTTCTGGGGTAATCAATTTTCGATGAATAAAAGGTATTTGAGATAGAAGGGAGAATTACTCACGTGGTGGTGGTGGTGATGGTGGTGGTATTGTTCACATTCTCTGTTCCCAATGTTTTACTCAATGAATTGGAATGGGGTGTGAACGACGTGATCGTGTCCGGATAAGAACGGGTTTTCAAATCCAATTTGACACGATCGAGGATGCCTAAAATGAACTGTGGTGAGATGGTCATCGAAAAATTGTGGGATCACTTGTTATCGGATAACTTACGAATAACGAGCAGTTCATAAAACGGGTCCCACAGTTCTACTTGATCATGAATCTGTGGTAAAAGCGTGGGATGAAGCAAAAATAATAATAGAAGCCTTTTGGTACTCGTTTGGGTTGCGACTGGAGATTTTCTGGGCAATGTCACGATGTCACAGATAGCTCTGAAGACTCCTGGAAGCACACCACGACTGTTTATTCCTCATCAAAATCCGTCCGCGACGGTTGGAACCATATCATGATACCACCAAGTTACTCGAGTTTACTCAAATCTGATTTCCCTAAAAGAAATTATTTTGGAACTATGAAACTCTTTGAAAAAATTGAGTCCATTGGCATTTTCAAATCGCCAGATATGTCATTTGAATTTGGTCGATAACATTTTTTTATAACTAGACTAATTCTGTGACTAATATTCAGGAAATTTCAATAAAAGCGATATTGATTTTACTGGAAATGAAACAAAAAAAGTAATCTATCAAAACGAGAAATTAGAATGGTTATCATTTCACTGAACGCTGCTGCCCAATTACCCCTGCCCCTTTCTCCCAAGAGTAGAAAAGCGAAGCTATTTGCGAAGTCTGACGCATTGGGCTGGAAATATTTCTTGTTTTACGCGTTTACCATCAAAATATTTTAGACCCAAGTCGGTTTGCAAGCCTCTTGTGTTTAACGTACTTTGATGCCTCCGCTGATTGACATGATGAAAATGATAGTGATGATGGGCAGCATCCACTCGTCTATCGTTCAATTTTCCACATCCTGTAATGGAATGGAATGGCGACAGTATGGCTAGAAAAAGGCCAGGCGAAACGATTGATGCCTCTGTCACGCGCTCTCGATCTCTCGTCGAACGAATGGAATCTCACTGTTCACGCACGTTCAACCTCGCACGCTCCCTTCTCCCTCCTTCGGTTTGTTGTCTCGCTTACATGTTTCCATGAACAGCTGTCATTTCGCACCGTGTTTTACAATCCGGTGATAGATTCACAGGATTTGCCACTGATTGTTCAAACTGTGAGCAACTGTGCAATTTCGCTCCCAATCATTTTTCTACTAGTACTGCCACCACTACCACTATGATGCAATATGAACGTAGAAACATTTTGGGGGCGCGAAAGTCAATAGCATGCATACGATAGCTTGAAAAACACCATCCTTTTGATGGACTTAAGCGTGATACCGTTCGCTGGATTCCATTAATCGTTGAATTTCATCAATCGCTTGTCACCAACACACTGCGAATCTTTATGAAAATAATCATTCCATCAAGAGAGTATCTGTATTTTCGAATTGGCTAACTTGAAAGGACCAATTTCAGCATTTTGTGTGTCTATCACAGCCTGATATGCTGGCTGTGCATCCTCGTCCATTTTTCGACTGTTGTACTTTAGAAACAGATCTTATTGGATGACTGAAAGCGATCGATGAGCTTTTAACATTTGTCTTTCATGAATACTTTTCAGCACGAGGAAAAACACTGTGTGAAACTGAGTAGACAGTGGGAGCAACTGTCTAACGCTGGGGAATAGCAAACCAAAATAGCCGGGTATTTTTCTGGGTGCTATACTGTTCGTTTTAATGCCAACTTAGTGCGATAAATAGTCTCCTCTATTTTCATACCCTCTGCTTACTTTTATAGGCCGCGGAGTAAACATAAAGGAAAATACTGCTATACTGTTGCACTCGTCCAAAAAGCTTTTATTCAAACTATTGATAGTTAAGCTTATCTCTGGTTATTTTGGGTCTGAAAACGTTACGAAAAAGAATTTATCATAGGTAAATGGATGGTGCCCAACGGATACACGTTTTAATTCGTACTGTCCGAGTTTAAGCTCACCTTGTGTAGCACGACTTTATTGTGACTGAATGACACTGGATATCTCGATTCTTGAATTCCATCAGCATGTTGTCTATGCACTCTCATGATTATTTTCTTCGGATTATTTTCTCTAATTGGTCAGTTGCATTAAATTGAGGGGGTAAAGTATTCGGTACCCCGTCGCCATATCCCACCTGTATACTGATTTCCAGTTTGCATATCCAGAGATCATTTCTTCAGTTTCCATTAGTAATCATTAACTAGCTGTGAATATTTTGGTCTTATTGCTCCATGCACTACACCTGGAATCGTGAAAAAGATCTATCATGTTTTTATATATTTAACCCATGTAAATTACTATCAGTATCCAATTTCTGATCCAGTACATAGGTATATTGACATTGTGTGGCTCGAGTGGTTGCTTACCCATTCAGTCTCATGTATGTCCGGAAACTTCATTAAATCAGTCATCTCTGTTTTTGCCGTAACTTTCAGTATCATTCTCAATTAATCAAAATCCACGTCTAATTGAGATTAGGGTTGTGAGAACTACAGCTCGAACGAGCATCTAACAACTTTATTATCTCATTCCTTGCTGCTGATCGCCATAGTAGCCTAATCTGTTTTATTTGTGTAGCTTCTCTGACTTTAAACTGGTTTTCGTTTACGAGATTCATTTATTTACCTAAAAGATGCTGGTTCCCTTGGACTGGAAGCAGATTAGTTTATTGATAACATTATCGTCTATTAGAATATTTAGAATAATTTTAAGATTGCACAGTCAAACCTGTGCCACTGAGTCCCATGTTTCAATTGCAGTTGTTCCTCGATTTCGGTGGGTAATCGTCTGTTCTGGGTACAGACAAATCCTCATCATCACATGTTTTGTTTTGCAGACCACGTCGTTCTCTCAGATAAGCGTGATCAAGGGTTGATATTCAAACTAATAAGTAGTTTACCAAAAGGTAACGAACCACAGTTACTCAGATAAAATAGTAGATTTTCATTCGATTTCCCTCCCTAGGAGAATAAATCACATGATCATGGTTTGAGAGACTGACAAGCCTTCGAAATACGTCTTCAGGAACAATCAGCAGCTCATTCAATTGACCATACACTCGAGTTTCATTCCCTTTGTTGAACTTATTACTAGTGCATATCTACCGACCCGGTTTGGCATTCGAATGCCACACCTACAGGATTATCATTTAAGAGGGAAAATATTTTCTCTCCACAATATGCCTACCGACTCATGATTAAGTTTTCTTGGTCCATTTTGTGAAAATGACAATACCCCCTTTTTGTTAGTATTCCGTAAAATTGCATTCAGCTTCGCTCAACAACTTTACCAAGTCAAAGACAGTCATAAAATGCATAAATCCTGATATACTAGGTCAAATTTTGAGTTCAAAATGAAAACTGGTTAAAAATTCTGTTCGCTTTCAATCCTGCTTCTTCAACGGTGTACTATGGTAACTGACCAATGTTTGTATGTGTGCGTCTTTGCGCGTGTGTGTAATTCTGCTTACACACACGCAGGGATGAAACATACCGGATCAAAGCCAAATCCATACAATTTAAACCAGTACAGCTGCGAATCGTTCGACAACATTAAGGCGCCGACTCCGGTAGCACTACGGCTCATCTTGAGTTCACGTTACTTTGCCTGCGTATCTGCATCTCATTTAAGCAGTAATGTTGTTCTTTCCTCTGTCCTGTTGTCAGTGCATCTTTGGGATGGAGACCAGCGTCAATGCGTTGAAACAGCCTTCAATTTTCTCACTGGTTCGAACCATCGAACACATCTATCCACCCACCCACCCACCCCTCACAATAGAAAAAAATGAGT
Organism: Echinostoma caproni; assembly: GCA_900618425.1. Classification (NCBI taxonomy): domain Eukaryota; kingdom Metazoa; phylum Platyhelminthes; class Trematoda; order Plagiorchiida; family Echinostomatidae; genus Echinostoma; species Echinostoma caproni. The sequence goes on along the minus strand of UZAN01040361.1, from coordinate 27,039 downwards.
TAGTGTCTGTTCTGTCGAGGCGGATTATCGTTGTTGTTCCACTCCTCTGTGTACCCGATTGTGCTGTTTTCATCGCCGATGTGAGCGCTCATGCGCTGCCTTGCGGAGCGGGTGTGGCGTTGCAACGGAGCGAGACGGTACTCGTATTCAAATGTCCGTGGTCAGATTCTGTCCAGTTGACGGGACACTCCGCCTCATTCCTCGTGTTTGATCTGCTATTTGGTTTCAAGTGCAATTTAAGAAATATGCCGCACATGAAACTAGGTTTTAAGTGCTTGTCTGCGTGTGAGAGAGGGACAAAATCCGGTTGGGTGACGAATTGAGCGAGGTTGGAGTTTGGTGAAAGTTTGTCAGGAGTCGTTCTCCCCGTTACTTTCTGAATAATACTAGCGGAAACCTATTTGTATTGGATGTTGCCAGCGGAAAACAACACTATTCACTAAATGTCTGAGAATCAACGAGGATTCATTCGATTATCGATGTTTGAAGTAGAACTCCGGTGACTGAATCTCATGGTTAGTTTAATGGGAGAAATAAACCATACATATCCTGGTCTGTGCATAAGGAATAACAGACCCAAGTTCAATATAACGTACGATATCTATGATATTGCACCACTATCCTCCTAGATAAACAATGGATTGAATTGTAGTTCCCAGGAGTGAGACGCGACCAAACAGAGGTTATCAGGGAAGCCGATAGCACCGCGGAATGCTATCAGGGGCGTCTCACGGACAAGACAGTGACCAAATCAGTAATTAATCGTGGATAAAGAAGTACCAGTTGTTGAATATTGGTCGCTGACGATCAGCAGCGTTGCGCGAGGGCCTGATGGATTCTCGCCTGCAAGTGAGCTTCTTACACGAACTTATCAGAACTTCGTGGTCTGCAGCGCGAGCTGCATGGTTAACATAAATCGCAGTTCTGTCGGGAGTTTGTTTGCCAAGTACTTGCACACGGTTTAAAATGTTTCCCATTGTGGGAGACAGTTAACACTTCCACCACAGTAGATTTACGGGCAAATCCGTTTTATACTGCGTTTTGTTTTCGGAAATAGTTGTAATTACATGATATCACACATACATTCGAGTGGCTGAAGCTTGTTTCTGTGTTCCGTAAATACAAATATCGTTCGACATAGTCTGTCAGCCAATAATGACATCTGTAGAGACGATAATCTGTTGTTGATAAATTGGTCTTTAAAACAGAAATAGTGGATCATATGGGTCCTTCTCCAATTATCTGAAAAAGCTGGATAATTCTGCCCGCACATCTTCCGAAAAACATCTTCGAAAAACCACTCGTTTAGCCGGAAAAGATAGAAGCAACTGCTGGTCTGAAATTTCGGAAAACATGGATGCGTATCTTTGGATTTTTCTCAAAACTCTTCAGCCCAATTCGTCTCCGGTAAACGATATTCGGTAGAACCACTCCTTCTCAAAGCCACCGGGTAACCCATTGAGGGGCGCTTTGATGGTTCCCTGAAACTTCCAGCAATATGCTCTGTGCATTCAGTCCCAGTAACCCGAAGTGAGCGCTACGGCATCCATTTAATGGATATCCAATAATATAGAAATATAATATAATATAATAATATAATATAGAAAGATCTCAGCAGAATGCGGGACCCACTAGAGATAAATAAATCGAGCCGTTCGGGATTGCTACCACGCCCCCCCCCATCATTGTGGTTCACTAAGTATTGGGCAACGAACAATTTCCAACGAAAAGAGTGTTTTCAGTCTTACTACTTCTCTAAAAGAGGGGTAACAGGACTCTATACAAGAACTGCTAAGAATCAGGTCTGAATGAGGTGATTGCAAAGTATCCTCCGTGTTCTCACTGAATCCATTCTCATTGGAAGTAGGCGCAGGCTTTGTTTGCAATCAAGAAAATTTTCGCCACGACATAAGGCTCTTCAACCAAACGTTAATTCTTTATAGAGTACGAGCCCCAACACCAATTGATTTCAAGGCCGCCTTCGACTCAGTATATAAATACCGTTCTATGAGCAGGTGGTATGCCCAAAAATATTTTCATCCTCAATAGATCATAGTGCAGAATTACGTATGTGCTTATGCGCATATATAAAGGAGTATGCAGAGGTTCAAAAGCGTTCTCCTTATCGAAAGTGCTACTTAATTACAATATCTACTGGGCAATATGATACGTGCACATTGAACACCAGTACCTAGTGGAGCTCTGTCGATTTATACTTTGCGGACGACGTCGTAATCCTAGGAGACGGCTCAGGTACTCTATTCTGAACCATATAACGCTTCTATTAAATGCCGTGGAATAGAATATTGTGCTTCACACTGTCTACCTCCTATATATGTCAATGGCGAGCAAATCGAATGGGTTCATTCATCCAAATATCCAGGATCCACGATCGTCCCAAGCCGACAGTTCAAAGACGAGGTTGAAATCCGTATCGACAACAAGGGGAGAGTGTTTCCGCCAGTTTGCAAGACGCTCTCAGCGTGCAACAAGATCAATCTTCGAATCAAATTTCGAGACTTCGGAGCTCCCATTCACCCGATATTAATTTATAGTTACAAAAGATGGCAGTAACGTATCGATGAAAGATCTGGTCATCGGTGTCTCAAAGTGGCTTGGCGTGACATGATCTCAAACACTACAACACAAGGCTGGTTCAATATCGAAAAGTTGTCCATATTCCTTCAACTCTAATGACTGGAGTGTTTTTGACACATCCTTTGATACCCAGATACAGTGTCTCAAGACTGCGTCATGTCTAGGTTGCTACTGTCTATTTGGTGAACTAGGTAAACATGGGTCCGTTCTGGCATGTCGGGCGTGGAGTGATCCATACTCCAGTCTCTCATTACGGTGTCCGCCTTGGAAAGCGTAACTGAAGGGCCGGGCCCTGCCAGGTATCACTGAGACATCTTTGAAGCAAGCTCATCCTTGTTGGAGAACTAGCTGTATAAAAGTAGAATTATATAAGTGCAAATCTGGTGTGAGATTGCTGAGTTTGGAAAGCCAGAGTCAAGGACTGTATGCTGGCTAGTTACCCTACTGTCACACAAATCAGAGAAAAATCAAGTTTTTCCGCATCGGGATTCGGTCACATTTTGTTTTCTCTATTGAACCTTGGCCAACCAATAACTCGATTTGCTTGGTCGTTATCCAAAACTTCACCCGGAGGTTAGACCTTAAGGTCATGATCATGTCTATTGCAAATGACGATGTGTGTTCTTTACTCACCCAGGTGGCTGCATATGAAATGAGCTAGCACTTAGTCATCAGATATCAAAATTTCATCGTGGGACATCAGCGACGCTATTTATGTTGGCTGAGTGTTGCTTACGCACACATCCTACCCAGTGAGTCAGTTGCATCATTGTTCAGGCGTACGCTCAAGTTCCTTGAGGATANCTCAAGTTCCTTGAGGATACAGACGAACCGGAATCGTCAGACATAGAGAGAGAGACGAACAGACAGGCAGACCGCCTGCCGACCGATCCTCACTCCCGGAGGCAATTCGCGTCATTACAGTGGTTCATTGTGTTCGTGGTCCCATGATGGTTATTTCTCACCTGGACGCGCGCGCGACTCTCCCATATGTCCAGGCGGTTTTGTTGTTTGTTCGTGGTATACGCGCACGCACGCGCGTATTTGGATACACATCCCGACCGCACACACGATTGCTCACCACGTTCTTTCGCCTTAGTTTTTTTTCGCTTCTCACCCACTCCCACCACTCTCGAGAATCTATCAGTCACCAGCATCTCAGTTCAGTTCATTTTGAGAATAAGCGAGCGTAATCGATCGATCGAGTCATTTGTGACCATTCG
>UZAN01040361.1:0-13483 GCA_900618425.1 Echinostoma caproni | reverse complement strand
CACTTTTATAGGTAGTCAGCAGGTTAGCTGATTCTTTAGCTGGCTTGCATTTCACTTTCTTGTGGATCTCAGATGTTCCCAATTTTCAGGCAATTTTCACTAAAAGTTTTCTCATCAATTCTCACCAATTAGGAAAACGACCCTGACTTACAAACCACAGGATTAGTTTTTCCTAAGTACACCAACTAAACGTTGCACCGCGCATTCGGTTACCTTTTCAAACTAAACGGTAGGGCTCATTATTCCGGTTACTCACTAAGCGTGTGTGTGTGAGAGTGTGTGTGTGTGTGTGTGTGCGTGTGTAATTCCTTCGTCGGACTTGGATTCCCAGGCTGAGTACATTCACGTTCAGGGCTCCAATGGTGCAAGAGTTGTAGTGTTCTATTAAATGTAAATACCGAAATTCCATTTTGTGTGGATATCATGGATATTGACAGTTGTGACTCCTCTTTGTTCATCAGTCATTCATCGCTTTGATTGCCCGTCTGTAACGAAGCTGCATTACGTCTAGGGAAGACTAATATATCAAGTTCTACCGATCAGTGTTTCTTCCAAAGATTGGTTACGCTTATAAATATACGCTCGGTTAAACAAGGAGAGCCACATTGTAAACTCCGAACTGCGCAAATATTGTGGTGTACATTGATGATCCTGTGAGTTGTTTTAGCTTAGATTCATGACAAAATACGTACGCGAACTGTACAATGGCCGGCCGACGAAATCAGAGCTATGGTAGGGTGTTTTTAAATGGGTATCTGCTTAGTATACCTGAGTGTAAGAGAATCATGACACCACCGGACCATTGTTTTTAGCCACAATTATTTCAGATGATCAAGGAAGACTAGATAGTGTGCATGTGTCTATATGAAACTGAGAAGCTAGATTGTGATGGTAGGATTTGAGCAGATGATTTTTCAACCAAGTGAAAACGAAGGAGCCGGTTGATGCTAACCGAGGTAAACTTCATTTGATAAGTTTGAACAACAATCACACCGACCCGGTGGTCATAGGTTAAAAGTTCATCGCAGTTGCTTGGCCGCCTCAAACCGTAAGCTCCCGTGGAACCTTGATTCGACGCAACCTCTTCCCGAATAATTTACTTTACAAACTTGTAACGGAGAACTGATGTTCTCAGTTGGGTTTTTAGCAAAACAAAGTAGAAATTATATATTCTGCTATTTATTTTTGATTTTATTTCACAAAAAGCTATTGAATGTCCCTTCCAATCAAACTGGATCACGTGAGATGAACTGATTAAAAGGATACAACAACAACAACGTCATATCAAAACTTATTTCTAAGATTGCGAACAACGAAATTCAAATTATTGTTAAGCAGAGGTTCTTCCTCTCTTTTTGTCAATTTTCTCCCCACTCCGATGCCAGATTATTTTTTTCAGCAGTATTCTCAAATGTATTGTGAATACTTTTTCTCCTAAAATGCTATTTTGCAATTATTAAGGAATATTTTAAGTTTTTTTATCCGAAGACAGATTGATCATTCTCCCTCTGCATTACCTCTATCTCTTCCCCGTTCGCACAGATGGTATTTTGCCTCAACCGATGGTAGTCTGATGCAACCGGTCGGAATGAGTTCCGCTGTGATGAGCGGAATGGAAAATGACTCAGTCCGATTTCAGGCGATCCCACTTGAAGGTGGACGCTGGTTGGAGATTCAATTGGGCCTACTGGAGAATGAGAGTGTTGAACCTGTGTGGGAAAAGCATCGACGGAAACGTACGGTGCACACTGGTAAGTATGCTTTCTTTGTGCGTCATATTCATCAAAATGTTATATACGTTTTTCCAAAGTTCTCGACCGTTTTGTTACAGCTAAATATTGATGGATAACTTCTTGTCTATAGCTTTCTTGACCCGTATCACATACGAATATGAAGCTTCCTTCCTTCTCGGTTCCCGTATTGCACGGTTTCACGCTTTCTGCTACCTGTTTTTTCCTCGATATCATTCTGTCCGAGAGTCTAAACTTAGATTCAATTTCTTGACACACGCTTAGACAATTTCCAGGCAGTTCTTAAGTTTTTCACTCAATTTTTCCTACTCACACGTGCTGTATTTTGTGTCCTCATTTAAGCTTAGATCCTGATATTTTTCCTCGGTACCCCTGGAAATATTGCAATTTTTAGAGAATCAAGGAAATGCTTTTGATTCTATTTCCTTCCTAATTTCATATAGCCTGCAGTTTTATCAGAGAGAATAGTTTGTCTGTTAGTCATACATTTACCAGCTTATTCATAATTCACAATGCAAATTAAAAATATGTTATTCTCTTTATTAATGCGAAATTAAAAAGTCCCTTTTGAATTCACGAAGTTTAAACACATTCCACTATCTCCATACACGCAAGGAGGTTTCCTCGTGTTCTCACTTCGATCGTGTCCCAAACACAGTTATCCCAATTATTTCCCAAGCATCTCTTAAATTTACTGGAACAATGAGTCGCATTAGGCTCTCACAAATCGTTTCTCTGCCTCTTTACAAGCCAAATTATCTCGAGGCCAGCTCAGGTGGATTTTCAATGAACAAAACTTTGTGGTGATCAGTAAAGTGTGCTTTATGTCCCTCATTTGATAAAAACATTTTTTAATTTTTTAATTTGTTTTTCCGACATGACACATGTAACAGCTGAGATTAAGTTGAAGATAGATTGTAAAATTCGACATGGTCCACTGAAAATGACTTCGGAGTGCTATGACGGACATTTTTGTACCACATTTTACTATCACTATCTGATAGGGCTCAAACATCGACAAACAATTTTAGTTCAAATAATCCTTTTTAGATGCAGTGAAATTCTATAGAAGCTACCAAGGGTAGTTCCCTTCGTACTCTCTCTTAATCACATGCACATAAGAACGAGAAAGGAGTTGGCGAATCAAAGGAATCAAAAACATGTTCTGTCGCCTTACATCACGCAATGTCAATCTGTCAAGAAGGCGTTATGGATAGTCCAAACTAAGCCCACTTTGTTTCCAAAGGCTCGTGACCTTGGCCCTTTCTCTATCGCAGTAGTAACTAATCTCACGCCACCAAACATATACACAGTCCCCGTTTAATAACATTAATCCAAATTTATCATTTCATTTCGTATTGGTCCGTTTTGGATTTCCCCTCCTATTTAGTCTCAAGCGTATCACTCTTGTACTTCATCTTTGAATGCTTTCTACACACACACATATATATATATATCTTTAACACCGGCTTGTAGACAAGCATGGTGCCAACGCCAAAACAATAATAACAATGATCATGGTGTTTCTGCGCTAAAGACAATACCGGTGAAAACGTTTTTTCCCGCTTAGAGAACGAAAACGAAATTTTTCACCGTTAATGATAAGTGTGTGTGTGTGTGTTTGACTTTGAGAAACACACGCGAACGTTGTAAACGCTTATCCGGAATTATTTGAACCGACTCAAATTTTTGTTCTTGCACGCGCTTTCCGTGCGATGTTGATGGCGATAAGCATGATGGTTAGGCACCGATTTAATGGTAGAATTGTGTATACGGAAGATTGACAGAGTAACGAAGTCAATCATATCGCGGTTACAGATATGGAGGTCTGATAGGTTCAGAACTGTTCCCTTTATGAGTGACTCGAGTGAAAAATCATCGGTTCGCAGAATGTGCGTGATCTCATCGAGAACAACACTCCTAAATGGGAATAGGTTGAAAGCATTTTGAAGGGGACGGTTTTTGGGATTGCGATAGATGTGAGCTGCACAAAGGAGTAGCGTGCGGTTCATTCGTTTCGGATACGTTTCCGGTAAGCTATGCACATCTACTTCATGCAAATTTTTCTCAGAATTTGTGAGCACTGTACCATGAAGTGGAATGCCAAAACGTTTTCAGAATCCCAATTTTGTCTTCTGTCCAGTTGTCTTAGACGGTTATCCCCACGTCAAAAATATCGTTGTTGATGATGGTGATTGATGGGTATATAGACTGAATCTTCTATACTATCCAGTACCCTTGTATTGCGCACTGGATATTAATCAATAAGTAGAGATTTAAGAGATAGTATATCCTTTTAGGTCTCCACCAAAAAATTTGAATGATTTAACCATTCAAGACAATTTCATTGTCATATTAACCGTCCTTCTTTGGCACCGTTGATGATGTAATCACTACCTTTTTTAACATATTTACATTCATCTGGGATGGCCAAGATAAAAGCTTTGCCGGATATTCCGCCGGCAAACAAATAAAATGATTCAACATCAGTGTTTAGAAGCTGTTCCCTGTGCTATTGCTCTAACACTACAAAATTTCAACGTAAAATTCATGGTTATTCACCTGGATCGATGTGAGATGTCGCCCTTCCCCTCTGCGACACACTCAGTAGTTATAATGAGTAAACATGACTATTAGTGTAACGATCTTCTGTTAGCCACCTCAACTGCTACTGAACTCACAAACAATCCCATCTGATTGTTGCTCAATTAGATGGGTTTACAAGTTTCCAGTCCCAAGGACTGTGTTTACAGTGTTCAAATTGATATTTGACATGTTTGGTTGCAAAATCCCTTTATGTTTCATGAAAAAGAGCTATACAAATCATTATGATCATGAACAGTAAATTGATAAAAGAATTGAGTTGGAAAAATGATCGCAGTACGGGAACTTGGGCTGAAGTAAAGAACGCAAACATAAAATGTATGAAGACAAGTCTAATTTGCACATGGCGATGCATCTACGCGTCGAAAGTTGATCCTGAATCCAGACGGTCATTGCTTAGCACTCTGATTGGTGAGTGCTACTGTTTGGTTAGATTCGTAAATGGACGCTCGTCCATGCGTGGTTGGATATCTGGAGAGCAAAAGTTCATATTTGAACTGTGCATTATTCTGCATGTGTTTACGTTAGTCAATCTGAGAAACTGATTGAGGGTAAAGCCTGGCGTTTGCGGCAACGTTTACACCATGACGGCAGTTCAACTGATATAAGATGATATATTCTATAGAATCTTGTTATTGTTTCTCATTTCGATTTATCGATAAGGTTTCGTTGGTCAGAGTGACAAATTGAATTACCAAACACTTTCATCCCCATCGAGGTCACATAATTAGATAATTTAAAGTGACAAAAGCTCTGCATCTCACCCAACCACATGAGTCATTCGTTTCCCGGGTCAATTGTGTGATTGACGGCAGAGTGAAGCGGGTGCCTTTCCCGAAGTTAGTGGATAGGAGTGTTGGGAACATAATGTTTGTTTTCTTCAATTATTGATACGATTGGTGGGACATGACCAAGTTAAGGTTTCTAAGCACAAAATGGGGCTGTAAAGCAACTAACAAGAGCAGATTAATTTTCAAATATTTGTTATGCTTTGATAAGAACTTTAGGGCAGAAAGGTTAATCGCAAAGGTTAACAACAAATAGTTTATAGCGTTTCTTTTTGAGTTTTTGTTGGGCTTCTCAGGCATCACCTGTCAAGAAATGGATCGTTTGAATGAATCTGTCCATTTTGTCACGCGTTATCACAGTCTTTTTACAAGTTCCAGGAACAGGTACACTCGAAAGCACTGGGACATTCCCGGTCAAGTTTCTACCGAAAACTCTCACTACAAATACCAGCAGAGTTTAGAGTGTTTCTCAGTTCCGCATGTCGCTCAGAGTTAGTTGTGACCCATCCGTGTACTGTTAAACTGAAATGATGAAAGCAGTCTGAAAATGTTCATCTCATGGTGACAATCACATCCTGAAAATAGTGAGTAAGGAATTTCTCTGAAGAGTCAGTTACTTTATCTACCCACTTTCGAGCGTTCTGTTAGCACAAAGGGTCTCAATATATTTATCAGTGCTTTACGAAATTGCAATATATAAAATTGAATAATAATTTCGTCGGTTTATTATTCTTTTCATTTCTTCTTTTTTGATGATGTCGTCCTAGCCATCCTTTAAATAAACATTTACGAAACTGAAAGCTTCTTATTCCATCAGAAGCCGTTAGTTGCTTTTGTTCGAATCTTGCTATCTCTACCTATTTATTCCAATTCTATATGGTCCTAGATAGCCTCTGATGGTCTACAGGGCCCATTTTGAAAAAGGATTGCTTCATTGAATTTTTGATAAATGGAAAGAAGTAAAACCTTGGCTACAAATGTCATTAACCGAGATGCATAGGAGTAATTTCTGGTTCAATCTGTGCTTTCCAACAGTGCGCCTTTAGGGATATTCATGCAATTTAATTTTATCACTGAATTTTTTTCTCTTATGAATCTGTTAGGAAACCAATACACCAACTCCATGTTGTCCACGGCCGGATTCGGGGAGTATTTCTGCAAAGTGGACATTCCACGCAATTGGGCCACCTCCAATTTCCCCGAAGGAAGTCAGCTAAATCTGACTGGGCCATACATTCCTGTTTATCTTGCACCCAATGCTCGCTTGTTTGCTCGACCAACTGAGACAGACGGTGAGTGTGGTATGAGATAACCATCTACGTTTGGAACACTCGTTTTGTGTCGACTACCGTTGCTTGTCTGCGGACTCACCTATCATGTTTCTGGAAGTCAGTTTTTGATTGATTGATTCATTCGCGCTGTGAATACGGCTAGAAAATCCAAAAAGAAATCTTCTAATTCATTTATTCAAATTCGTCTAATTGTGGAGAATCTATTTGTTAGAATGTGTAAGAGTGATATTGTAGGGCTTGATAGGCTTTCGAAATATCGTTTCTCTCAGAATCAAGTGGTCACTGTCTACCACAACTAGCTTTCAGGTTCCCCGTCAGAGAATATCCTAACACCTATGGTAGCTTTCTTAGTTTCTAATCAAAGTTCCCATTCATTGAATTCAAGTCTATCTACCTGGCATCTTATCGTTCGTCTACGTTATTCATTATGATATATTGACGTATTGAAGGGGTCTCAAAATATAGCGCACATACTTCACTCTAGTTAAGGGTTGTCAGCAGTGTACATTCCTCTAGTTAATGCTGATTCTAAAACGGAAGAAAATGTATTCAATTTTTGCTGAATGAGGAAGCACTTATGGAATATCAAACAGTTCGGGTTTTCACAATTTCAAACATTTATGTCTTAGATACTCCAACATTAGTGGTGATTCTCAACATACAGTCTGAAACTACATACTTATCAAGTCCTTCTAGTCAAGGATTTTTCATTTCAAGCGAAAAACGTTCTAATCAGTTGCCTGGTGACCAAGTTTGTAGCATGCTTGCGTTCTGCCTGTGTGGTCCCGCGTTTGGTCAGTGGATTTGCACTGATGAAGAAACCCAAACAGGTCGAAACAGCGGTACGGTGCTTCCTAGTTTTTCAGTTCACGCCTAATCTGCTCTATCGACGACGAATTCTGTTTATGATATAATGAATTACTTTAAATAGAAATATTTAAGCCTCTTCCAGCGAAGCCGTCATAATAAAATTTAAGGCTCATAGTTTTATTAGGGGCAATTTAACAAAGCTGACGCTTATAGTGCTCCATAGGATTCTTACAAAATGTTTTGAATAACTTTATAAATAGGAATAATAAAAAATTCAGGATTACTCACGGATGTGTAAATTTTAAGTTTTCCAATGCTTTAGCAAGCTGCTACTTGAATAATTGAACTGTAGGTGCACACACAACATGGGATAAAATAAAATTCTATAAACCGCACAATAACTGCAAATGTGTGGTGCCGGCATTCCAGGTGACTGTTCTGGGTCCTCAACTTCAATGAATGCCCCGCTCCTAGATGATTATTTTGAGAGAAAGTCAACACAGAACATCAAGGGTTGTTGGGTTGACGCAATTGACGTCATGTCGAGATTAGGTTCCCTCAAGGTCGGCAGTACCGAGACAAGTAAAGCCCCAATATTTGCAGTCTTTCGGAGTATTTCTCGTTAGACAGACCCTTACCATGTTGTCAATCTGTGCGGACGTTCTAGATCCTTCTTGTTGCTGTTCAACCAAGAATTCCACATTTGAACGGCATATCTTGTGTGACCGAATGAACGCTGATAGCAAGCGTGGGAACATAAGAGAAAGGAATCTTGTGATTCATGAAAATAACTTGATACATTTTGAAACGCTGAATTCAATGTCATTGGTGTTTGACCATCGACGGGCCGCATTGGTCGTTTCTGGGAGTGCCAAACAATCCTCCTGATGTGTTGCTGTTATTCAGATTTCGGCGTCGTCCGCAAATTGTAGTGTATTTAACCCAAGGACGTGGTAGGTCATTTATAAATGAAGGGGAAGACGAGGTCCCAGCACGCATCCTTGCAGAACTCCATAAACAACGCACCACAATCACGTATCATCTCTTAGCATGGTTTGCACAGAAGAACCGCAGATAACGCGAGACACACTGTGTTTGTAAACAAAATACCTAACTCCGTAAGAATGAATATAGCCATGCTCATCCAATTCCGTAGAGCTCATTTAACAGCAAACTATCTCCTAACGCGCATTTCGAGGACGTGGAAATCCAATCGTGTTTACTTACATAGTGTGATTTGTATGTTTGTAGCCAGCCAAGTGAGAACTGTTCAGTTTTGTGTCAATCCAGTTCTTTCTATTTTGTTACTCTTGTTCTTGTTGTTGTTTTCCGGTGCACCCTTCTGTGTGGCTTTCACACCGTGGATACACGTTTCTCGACTTTTGCTCAACACACCGAGCAACCCGAGGACAATTACCGCCTTTTCTGTCAGATTAGCGTTTCCTGATGCGGTATTTACTTGCGAGATTACCGGAAACAATTTGCGAATACTCGCGCATGAGATAGTTTTGGCATCGTCACCATTCTCTGCTCATCCATGGCTAACCGCATGCGACAAACTAATGAACCTAATTCGTTAACGCTCCCATCCTGTTCCACCGTGGAATTATGTGGCGAAGTGAATAGTAAATCAGTGTATGCGATACGAAACGTAATTTATTTGTGGAGTTTTAGGACAGAGTGTGTTGAGAGCAAACTATCAAAGTTTCCCATAAAGATTGGTGTGTCTTTCTGTTGAAAAGCAGTCAAACTTATGCATGACCGACCTGATGGAGAAAATTCTCTGTAGGCTCATCACCGGCTTTGTGATTGTTACGGCTGATCAGCAGTGCATATCCGTTATTCTTCTGCCAAACCGCCACTATCTTTGCACTCTCAATATTCGGAAATTGAGATATTATAAAACAGTACTTTGTAACGGTTCTGTTGGGTTGCGCCATTGAACCAATACTGTGAAACGTTAAGTCACCCTGGTCAATCACCCACAATTTGTGCGAGGAAACCTCTTCCTAGAAAAATCGTCTTTTTATATATGGATAATCTGTATTTGGTGTCCTTACCGAGCATTGCTCTCTTCTTTTGGCTTCTCCCGCTTAAGTTTTCATCAGGGGTTAACTGAATCGATCGCCAGGATGCAGCAAATGGCTCATGACAGTTTGAATCAAGGGCTTTTTTAACTGTAGCTAAAATTGTGTCCTGTGAATAATATGTACTTGCAGTGCGATATCACAGTCGAAGTCGAACGCGTACATATGTGCACATAGCATTTTTCTGTTCAGCATATAAACCAATTAGGCCTTTTATTCGAAGGCCTCAGTGCTGACTGGAAATCCATTAATATCCAGCACTTCGTGTAACTCCCATATGTGCAAGGTTGACCGATGCCAAAATTTCTTTTTTGCGTTTAACGGCCAATAGGCCTTTGTCACAGTGGTTCAAGATCCACTGAGTAAACTCATTTTTGAGTCATGGGTCATTTGACGCAGTCCATGTCAGACTCTCTCCCTCGCTTTCACACCCAGCCACACACACACATGGTTATCACTTTCATTTTTAGTCATTATCACCCGCAATCTAGACTAATATGTTGCAATTTTCAAAATTGATAACCTAAAAATTCACGAGTTTAAGTTTCCGAGAAGTAGGTTTTCTCTCATTAGTGTCAAATATTTGATATAATTTCTTGTGGATAAAGGTTCAGTATTCATATTTCCATTGTATAGGGAAAAGGAGGTTTAAGATACGTTTAGATAAGGATGACAATTTATAAATTTACAACAAATTCCTGATGAATGCATAAAAGTCAGCGAGATCGGAATTAACCATGGCACAGCGTGATATCCTCTGCGCGCAACAATCGTTTGCTTCATCACCTGTACGAGCCCTTTACTAAACTAATGCGGGAGTCCCAGACCTTGGACTGTCCCGGGATTGTTAGTTTAACGTCATTCCATTTAAACTGGATTGGTATCTTTCTCGTGGTTGATGTAATAATCCGATAATGAGGGAAGTATGTACCTCGAACAGTTGATCCTACTCCAAATCAGCAAAAAGCACGGTGAAACTATGCAAATTTATATTTTATGAATAATATGTAAATGATCGGATAAAAGATTTCCCTGGAAGCACACGACCACTTTCTGGAAGATCTCTGCTCATCGGTTATATCTATCTATTCGTTGCTACACCTGAACTACTAATTTACATTTTCTTCACAAATCTTTAAACATTGACAATCAGTCGCTCAAATACTACTTATTACAATATTTCATAAATGGCATTTAGCGGAATTTGGCACGGTTGCTAGCATCTACCACGCCGAAATTTGTTTTGAATTATCGCTTTAATTACAAATGGACTGCCTTGAACGATATTCCGCTATTTATTCTGTATATATGCGTATATACATATATGTGTATAATACTATAACATAGCCCAGTAAAGTATGGTGTACATATATATTTATATCAACATAAAAAGACCAGCAAGATTTGTGTTTCAAACAAATCAACACAGTTCCAGTTGCATTGCACAACTTATGCTTTCACTCGCACTTACTCTTGCCCCCTGGCATAAGTTTTTATTGATTTCGACTGGTCATCCCTCAGACTCTATTTTCTCGCACCAACATCAATTCATCGATTCATTCATACAGCACTGGCCAGTCAGACTCTTGCCTCGCTCGCGCTATGGTATACCAGCATTGCATGTCTACTGATTCATCTGGCATGGAATCCCAGATATCCTACCTACATCGTGGGTGAATGTGGTAGCACTAAGCCAAGGAACTCAATCGTGTGCTGATCAACATCACCCAATTCAGTTTATTCATGTGTCATGTTCACAGACAGTTTGTCAAGTTCGGGTCCGACTGCAAATTTCTGGAAACTTTTTGGTGCATTCGTTTTTATATTAGATCGAAATGCGTGATGGATGACTACAACAATGAAAACTTGTCATTACCTTGATGAGACTTAACAGCAAACCTTAATGCTTTTGTTGGACCACGAACCTTTGGTTTGGAAGTCGAAGATTTTGCTCATGAGCGGCACGATCTATGGTCACCACTCTTAGTTCAACAGCAAACCAATTGTGCTAAACATTGTCGTGTATATTTCCTTAGTAGACCACAGGCGCCAAAGTTTCGTGGGGGGATCGCATTTCCTGGAAGTTCACTCAATCCCTCGAGGTCTAAAAATTCCCGTGATATAAAAAATGGAAAGGAATTTCCAAACGAATTCAGATCATTTGGTTTCATGTTTCAAGTAATCAATATCAGACGCCAACTACATTCGGTTAGTTAATTTTCAACTGATAGCTACTTTGAAACCAAAGTTTTCAGTATCGAAATACTGAGTGGTAATACGTTGTTCTCGCTGATCAATCAGTATGGGCCAAAATACCATCTTTGTCAAAAGTTTTAAAAAATAAATTTTCGATATTTGATATAATCTCCAATAAGAACTCTCTCAGGTACGACAGAATACACATCAGCATTGTTGATAGGATCTTATTCTCCAACTTGTATTGAAAAAGTTAGCAGTTTTAAGGTAAGTTTGACAGAGCTGTTTTACCGAAATTCGTAGAGCTATTGCTAACTAATTAGACTCAATGGATTAAGATGAACAATAAACCTCTCGTCGATCGTTTGTCTCCCTGCAATGACCACGGTCAGAAACAGTACGAGGGAAACTGCATGATCAGATCCAAATAACCCGTTCTCGTATTTGTATCAGCTATGTTTCTTTCGTAGTTGGTTCTCCTAATCAGTCCCGAATATATGTAGTTATCTTGTGCAGAGGACTCGCATTAGAGACTATTATAATGTTGTTTTTGAGTACGGAACATACCTTCACGATATTTTATCGTTGTTCAAACGAGGAACTCTTAATTTCGCACGGCTAAGTGCTCTCTATGAGAAGGTAGTTATATTTATAGTAATTAAGAGGAACGCGAAGTTATCTTTTGATTGTTGAACCGGTCTCTTCACTAACCCTGTTTAACAGATTTATGTGCATTATTGCATATTGCCTAAACGTCTAACTTGATGAGGGCTCTGTAAAAGACATCTAATGAAGCTTGTTGGTTTGTTGGTTTCCTGAATGGCTCGTCAATATCCCGGGCCATCATTTCCCCGAAATCAGACGGGAGATTTTATTTTGATTATTTAGGAATTCTACTAAAATCAATTTGTTTGTTAGATAATGGATGATCATTGTCATATGTTTGGAATTGGCATGATCTTTAACCTCAATCGGACTCGAACCCACTCCTGACTACCACCAACGCTTTTGCTTAACACCCGCTTTTACCCGCTGAAATTTGAAGCCATACCGATAGCACTGATTGTTCCACATATCGTTCGCTCACCAAACATGATCAATGAACTAGCTGTTAACTAGACTCAGCATTTCATCCACCCCTAAGTAACCAAACGCCGTAACTGGTTCCTGTGCTTATCGTAACCAGTAACTAGGGTGTGTTTTGAATCTGTCCACCACTATTTGACTTTCCACATTCTTTGTCTGCTATACAGTAGTCCCTTTATCATTCGCTTCTCTTTATAAAACTTATGTACTTGTATATATTCAATAAAATGAAGTAAAGTAAAAAAATAAACAATAGAATCAACAATGGGCTCAATATTAGCGGGTACTTCTCTTTGTGGCATATAGTGTTGTGGTGGTTTCTTGAGTAATTTCACTAATACATGTTATGCATTGCTTTTTTGATCGCGACATACATAATCCCCTGACGGAAGCAATACTACACAAAATACGGGACAATCGCTTGTTTTAAATGGAAATGTGCTCTAAGCTCTAAGCGCGGCTGGAGTATTTTTCAAATTCCTTGATTGCATCAAATGAACTAAATGAAAGCATACGTACTTTAATTGTATGCTTCAGTGGATATTGACACAGGGCTATGCGCATAGAAGAAGTATTCCTTTCATCTTTTGAGATACGAGTAGCAATTGGTGTCCATTTGGGTTTCAAAGGGATTGGTAACTCCTAAATTCGCAACGTGGTTGTTGTTGGTGTCGAGAGTGGTGGTGGTCGATGTTCCTGCTTGTTTTTCACTGACCATTGACCTGCATTCGGGCGAGACAGTTCAAGTCCCGTTGTCTTGGTCGTAGTGGTCACAGAACATATACATTCACATAGGCACACTGACATTCGCAAGAACAAGTTTATCGAAGTCTTCTGTTGCAACCAGTTGGATTTGTAAATGAATGGCG
>UZAN01040360.1:66780-81163 GCA_900618425.1 Echinostoma caproni | reverse complement strand
GTAACTATTAGTACCCCGGAAATGGTCACATCGATCTTTCAGCCATGATATCAAAACCGAAGAAGAGGACCACCAGAATGACGGCTCAGACCACTATTAAATAGTGAGGTAAAACAGTGTCCACAGTTAGAAAATCAAACTTCACTTCCATCTACTTCTTCGGGAACCCATAGCAGCAGAACCGATTCCCCGAAACACTACTGCTAGCCGACTGCAGAGGTTCGAATACTCTTGCAAACTGGCCAGTGGGATCTTGTTGCCATCACCGAAACTTGGTTGACTGCCTATATTCTCGATTCTGAATTGCACCTACCCGGAATTTCGCTGTTGAGGCATGATAGTTCTACACGAGGTGGTGGTGTGCTGCTATATTTCCGCAGCAACCTTCAATGTGAACCACTCGATATCTTCGATGCAGCCCCCGACACATTTTGGTGCACAATGAAGCTGTCCGAAGATAGTAATTGTTTGATCGGTGTAGTCTACCGCTCTCATGCATCCTCAGACTTATCTAACGAGGAACTATGAGAAATATTCTTTCAGTAAAGTTCACTCATGTTCTCATAATGGGACTTCAATTGTCCCAATTTTATGAAAAGGCCAGAACTATCACCACCCATTCGAGCGAAAATTATCACAGTTTATAGACCCACATCCGATGTATAATCACGTGAAGGATCACACTAGATTTGGAATAGGCCACCAACCATTAACATTGGACTTGGTATTGACAAGCGACGAGCTTATGGTCGAATCGGCCGAAATAACGTCTCCATTGGGACGAAGCGACCATGCAATTCTCCTTTTCGATTACATTTACCACACCTCAATAGACATATGCCTGAAAACCAACACACGCACCGTTATTGACTATAATGAATTGCTGAACCTTGCCACTGTCAAACAATGGACACAACCAGAAGAGAAGCTAGATCCACTGGAGTCCTGGAAAAGTTCATTGAAACACTGACAGAACTCATAACGGTTACCACAAAAACCAAGCCTATCGGTACTTTGCCTACACGATTATCACCTATCCGTAGTCGAACCAAGAAATGGATGTCACAAAGGAATTTCTCCTGGCGAGAGTTCAGAAGATGTTCGACCACCGACACTTGGAATAATTATATCATGTTGAGAAACCTTTGTGTAGAATTAGTGCGAGAGGATAAGCGGAGGTTTCAAGAAACTCCAACACAAATTTATTGCCAATCAAAAGCTACTGTTTAAGCATATCAATGCTACCAGAAAAGTGAAATATGGAACACCGGCACTAAGACATGCAGGACGCATTTCCACGATTACTGCTGAAGCAGCCGAATTCGTAAAAGTCCAGTTTTATGGAGTTTTCACTGCAGGTAACAAAGGCGGATTACAGCTTCCACACCTCCAATCAAGTGTCTCATACCCCCAACTGACCACCATCACGTTCAACTCTGAAACGGTTAGAAACAAACTATTTGCGCCGAGCCGGAATTCTTCTCCAGGGGAAAACAACATGCGGCTACAGACTCTGACATCCTTGGCAAATCACATATCTGAAATAATTGCTGATTTATACCAAAGAGTATTCTACAAGACAAAGATCCCTCAATCCTAGAAAAACGGCATCATTCCGCCTATTTACAAAGATGGCTGTAGAAGTTATCCTGCGAACTACCGTCCAGTCACCCTTCTTATTCTGCCAGAAGTAATGGAATCGATTGTTGCTGATTCTTTGATGGATCATTTGGAGAAGAATAGTATACTTTCGCCGGCCAAACACGGGTTTCGAAGGAAACGCTCATGCACCACAAACCTGCTACTTGCACGAGATAAATGGACAAGATCAGACGACGCGGGAGAGGCAGCAGACGTAGTCCTTTTAGACTTCTCCAAAGCTTTTGACAGGATTAACTACCATAAATTACTGCGAAGGATCCATAATTACGGTGTCCGAGGAATGCTACTGGACTGAATTGAGGATTTATTCGACAACGTACCGTATCGGTTCGAGTTAATGTTCTCTGTAGGAACCGATTGAGGCTGCCCGTGGAGTTCCACAAGGATCCGTACCTCTTCCTAGCATTCATAAACGACAAACCAGATTTCCTTGGAGAAACGGCATTATTATTCGCTTATGACGCCAAAACACGGAAGACGGTAAAATATCCTGAAGAGTATGAAACTCTGCAGGGAACTGTCGACGCAGTTTGTCGATGGTCCATCATTAATGACATCGAATTCAACGTTGAAAAATGCAAGGCTGTATCACTGCGCCACAGGGGTCGCTTTCCATACTTACTTGGAACTGCAACCAAAATGGTCATAAGGTTACAATCTAACACCTGCGATGAAAGGTTGCGAATTCTCGGACTCTATTTGTCTGAATACCGTCGAAAAGGAGAGACATGATCCTCGTATACTACATCCACCTAACCACCCTTGTAGTACTCCACTAAGGCTATCCAGAAATGGTCACCTCCGAGGACATCCGTTTAAAATTCTGCTCCAAAAGAGCCGGCTCGACTGTAGGCGCAATTCTTTTAGCCTCATAGTTTGTAACACCTGGAACTCTCTTCCATCTCAAATTGTTTGTGCACCAACTATCAATTCATTCAAGTCACGACTGGATGAAGCGTTGAACCACCTAACTATTCATTACCCGTGAGTGAACGTGAGAATTTGCTATTCAGTTGTACTACCAACCGAACACAGTATGTACAGACCCTATGGGACCAAATAAGCATCTGTTTTGTGATTTACCCATAATAAAAAATTTGAATTTGAAATTTGATTCTGACAGCCAACAAACAGCAACTAAAAACCGGCGTACGAAAATGCCTGGTTATATGTTGTACAAACTGAAACTGAAAGGTGTGCTTGGGCTACATTTATGCCCAAAAGTCACCACAATCTTTTAGCTTTACGTTAAGTGTTCTTCAGCTTCTCACTAGTTTTCTTTGATTTGCTCAAAAATAGCAAACAATTTTCATTAAAAAACAAAAATCAAAACCGGAAAACAGATGGAGAGAATAAAACTGACTGAAAGCACTGTATTCATTTCCTGTGCAACTGCAGCTTTTATTTTGCTGTACATCATTTGCATCATCTATCGGACTGTACATGTTTGCTGAGAGCACTGACTATCCGACGCATAGCAAACATTCAAGCACATCGACACATGGATAAACATGCAATCATCTGACTGTCTGGATGGTTGTGCCTGTGTCAGTTTGGATTGTCATTTTTTATTGGTATAGATGTCAGAATTCATCTAACCCGTTCTGATCTTCACAAACTCATACACACACATACATACCTACACACACGCACACACATGAAAACACATTTCACCCGTTCTCAGTTTGAGTCGAATCTGTTTCCAATCCCGACCGCTTCGGTGCGACAAGTTGTTCCGACAGATATCGACTGGCTTCGAATTCAGGAAATAGCAAATCTAACTGTTTGACAAAACGTAACAGAGCGTGCAGATTCGGTGCGGCCACAGTGACCGGGCAGACACGTTTCCCGTGATAGTACAAAGCTGGTTCCACCGGTTGTGTACTGTCCACGGAATTTTGTGTTTGACCTAGTACCCGATTGGTATTTGCGGAACGTTGAATGTGTGCATGAAAATAGACCCGACAATGTGTGTCCCGTGCCAGTAGAGACACTTTGCCCGCATTCGCGAATGCGCGCATCGATTTCGGTTTATCTTCCACATAGAACACGTAACGCAACGGGAATGTGTCATCTTGGACGGTGGTGAACGGATCGATCGATTCGATATCGAATGACGACTCGCTTGCTGCCGTGATCAACGAATCGGACAAAATGTTTGAAGGGACTCTCCGATGTTGACGGCTATCTAATTGGGGAAACAGAACAGAAATTTGCGAATGATTTTGCATCAGAACCGATCTCGAAATGGTTTTGAACATAAGGTTAAAGTACATGGGAATGATGGATGCACAAAGGCAGTTCGATGAGCTGAAAATCATTCAAGGATTCAATATGAAAAGCTAAACTACGACAATGGGATGTTTATTTTAAATAAGTGGTAAATAAGTAGGATGATTTCTGTAAGCACGTNCATGGTTCCGAAGCAACAACAATAATAATAGAAGAAAGTAGAAATGGAATGCAGAGTAGGACGAAGTGGAAATCAAACAATTGTAAGGAACACAATAACAAGAAAATGAGCGTTTTACCAACCGCGTATCATAATCTATAACGTGTTTGACCTTTATCTTACCCATGACATATACGATGCACATTCGTGGATGCGTCTTGACTGTCAATAACCTTAACCTCATCTTATGACGTGCATCGGTCACATACAGAACACGAGGTTAACTGTCATATTACGACAAAACATGACATGCAGTGCACTTTCTTTCGATCAGTCGGTTTCGTATGTCTTTGTTTGTGTCAAACGACCCCCATTTAATTCATTAACTACTCCGTTTACCGTCCGTCGCTTTGACCGATATAACTGAGCGCCCATCTTCTCCATTTCCTCAGGCAGCCAATTCCTGAAAGTTGCCTCAAAATTTATGTACTCCGTGAATAAAAAATGAAGGAAAAAATGTATATCTACATATTTATATTGATATGTTTTAGTAATAGCTTAGGGGATATTTACACTGCATATGAAGAGCTTTGCTTGCATGTTTGGAAGCGGAATCTTCATCAAACTTTTATATGATGCTTTCGTTTTACATAATTCGTTTATTCATTAGACAGATTATTGTGTCCCTCTTAATTAAGGATGGAGTTCAAGGTTCGAATCACAGCGTCACTAAACCAAGGAATGGTGATCTCTCACAAGGATATGTATGAAACTAAAGCAGTGGTGCGTTAGAGTTCACTGAAACATTAATCTCATGTAGTAATCAGTGATCGATTCTTGATCACTGATGGATATTGATTACTCATGAATTAAATATATCACTTCATAAGCACTTCCATCTTGTCCCTGTACAATTGAGGAAATCATGGATCCCATTTTTGAAAGTCATACCAAATAAGGCCCGCGAAAACATATATATCCATATATCTATACATTCATTTTCTTTCTAGTTAAAGAGCACACAACGGTATAGTTTTCAGGAAGTATGAATCCGCCAGCCAAGGGGCTGCCATAGAACACATGCTGGGAAAAGTCGGGTAGTGGGATTCAAACACATGTCGTCCACCGGGCCACCACTGACCTCGTCTAAGCCGAAACAAGTCGTGTTACAATAACCTTTATAACACAGCTTACCGTAAGGATGATGTCAGTCATATCTTGCAACTTCTGATTGTTCGTTTGTTTTTTTCTATGCACCACTTTTGTGACTTTTTTCGTAGGAAATATTCAAACTGTTTTGCACGGAGCAGCACTAATCCACACTTTCATTGGTGAGCTGATTCTGTTACTTCTTGCTGACAGAAGAGGATCCTGCGTACCATTTTGGCACCTTCGCGGTGTTATCTGCCAAATCCGTTTGTGGTGCGCCTACATAAATGGTTTCATTTCCAGTCATGTCCCATCAGTGTTGTGTAATTACAAAGTATTCTGACTCCAGTAACCCAGTTTGAACGAAATAAAACTTATCTAATCATACATTATGATTGGGATTTTGGATAATCAATATGGCAAATCATTTGGCATCCGGAAATTGAAGGGATAAAATTACTCCGGAAAGTGGGTTATATTTCCTCACCTCGGTGGGACTATGGTCCGACAATGAAAGGATTAATAATGAGAATAATGATAATGTGAGTATTGATTACATTTATAGGTCATCTCCACAGACTAATGATAAATGGTATATTGAGTTCAGGTGAAAATTGGTAGACTGTACGAGATTTTTGGTGTGATCTGTATTGATCAGAGAACAAGACAACATATGCTCATTAATTATTTCCGATAGGTTACTACCAAACAAAGCATGATCTCGTAATTAGAGAAAAATGCCTCCTCCCAGAGGTTATTCGATCCGTATCTGAGTGCAAATGGTTCAACTGGTTGCGTAAAACAACTGCTGAGTAATGAAACACTTTGTGATGGTTCTTTTTGTCCTCCTTTTTCATTACCGGTTTCAATCAAATGACGCGTTTTATCAACGAACGAAACAGTCTAAACACTGGCTGCTTTAAGGGAATTAAAGGTTTTTCTATTCGTGCATGTGATTCATGCCAATTTGTACCGAAAGTACAAATAAGTAGTAATATACAAAGACGACTAAAATCATTTAGAATCTTGTATTAACTGATTCCACCTCAATAGAAAGAGTGCAAAAAGCCATTATTTACCAGCCTGAAACGTGCATTTACGATCAATGCGAACAGAAGAGCAAAAAAAGGGTGAGACACAAAAAATGTAAAAATACCGGGGGAGACTTTTGTGGTATTGTTGAACACAGTATTTATTATATTATTACTGTTTTGTCTGTGTTTGACTGCTACTTAGAAAAGCTCTAGAGTCCAGAAGAACCATTTGCAATGTTCACAAAATTGGTTTTGATTCCAACACTACATCCAAAGATATTCCATCAACTGGATTTATCGTTATTGAGGCCTCAATCGGATAAGCCTGAAGAACCATTTAGGTCAAATACGTCTTTACCTTGGTGCGAGTAATTGAGTGACCACAGTAGAACTGCTAGCAGTAGTTAAAAATTCTTGGCCATGATCAGTACCCCGGATTAGGGGCTGACGTGTGCGTTGCGTGTACTGTATGGTAATTACTCTTTGCTATGGACGGTTACCGTTACTCACGTTTTCTATTTTTTATCTGCACTGGAGCTTCAACAAGGTGTTAGCTCCAAAGAAACCACTGTTATAAAATTGACAAACAAATTGACGAAAACCTGGACATCGGATCATGCCCAAATGTGAACTCATTGCGAAATGCATCAAAAAGTTCAGAATGAGCACTTTTCTATTTAGTCAGTGCTCGGGCACATTAGGATACCACGGAGATTTTGGGTGTAGATGTGCACGATAGAATAAGTTGGTGTTTGGAGCGGGAAGAGGGAGTAGATTTACATGCATACAGTTTTATATGCTAAGAACGGTTGCCATCAGATGACATTTTCCAAGCACACTCCAAGAATGCATCAATATAACCGTCACGGATACTGTTTAACAGAACGGATGACGGAACTTGGGGAACACGACTGATCATTGTGAGGCCAAACAGCTTCAGCAGCTTGAAGTTAGCCTTCATCAAACTAGGGAAGATCACCGAAGAGCAGTATAGTGAAAACATACTGTTGTACAAAAGCTCCTATCACCAAATGAACAGAACTGAAGGGACCCAATCTTTTTGTCTGAAAGGAGATAGATACCTTCAAGCTTGTGAGGGAGATGGGATACGGTCCAAAGTAAAATAATATTTAAGGCATTCTTCAGAATCAAGATTCAGACCGGATAACATGGATTAAATAACTAGGCGGGATAACTTGATGTATGCTGTCAGTTATGACTGATTAGATTTGGAAATAGAAATGGCGAAGTTATCAACAAACTCAAAACAGCTTACGGGGAAGTAACAAATAAGATACTGGTGTAAGTTTCAAAAATGACAAGGTGATAAGATAGCCCTCTGAAGTACACATCAACCATTGACTGTCTAATTTTCAATTTGAAATAGTGATGTCATTAGGAGAGTAGTCTCCGAGCTATTCAAGAAGAGAAGATGAACAGCCGAAAGGTAACGGGCACAAAGTCAAATTGAGGAACGATCGGGAAATGCACATCGCGCAAACTCAGCTTTGTTGTTTAGAGCCTGACAAAAAAGAGAACCGCAGTATGAAGGGTATTCAGTGTGGAATGATTATTCTTGTATGCAAACCGATAAATGCCGTCGGAGGTGGTGACAAATAACTGAAGGCAATGTAGAACCAACTGCTTCATCAAATCAAAGCAGTAGAAAAGAGAGCAAATGGCCTGAAATGTTTCACATTTTGAGCTATGTTGATCCTTTGGGAATGGGTGGGTTTCTCATGAGGAGCTAACACTATAGAATGTTTCGGAGTTGTAGTGAAAGGTTAGCTTTGTACAAAAATGTAGGGCAGTGGATCAGCACCTTGTTCGAGAAGTATTGGACCTCATTTATCCTAACCGTGTACGGCTGTCATGTATTCATCTATGTATGTATGTATCTGTACACTTCACCAGAGACAATGGGTTTAAACGAAGTTGGGTTATTTGGAAAACTGGCATTTTTTAACTGGTGCATCTGTCAACCGAAGACAAACGAAATGAGGCATTCACATTGTCGACATCAAAATCACAGACGCGATAACGCAATCCTAAATAGGTAAATCTTCTTAGGTAGCAATTATTGAATACTATCCTAAATATAAACCAAAATTTTAAGAATATTTTTGTTGAACACTTGAATGGCACCATAGATGACCAGGGTTAGAGAAAGACGGTCAAAGTCCTACCTTTGTGGCGTATTAAAGGTTGAGTTTCCTTTCGGATCTTCCGTTCTGAAGGTGTTCATTGAAGAAAAAATGAAAGAATAATGAAATATGTGTATTTTTAAGGGCGAGNGTAACATACAGTCGAATGTGTTTTGTCAGCCTCCGTTGGTGGAAATGGTCGAATCGTCTGCCACCTTAATGATTGCAGTGGCATTTATTCTACTTCCTTCAGTACTTCCTTCAGTCGACTGGAATCAAGTCAAGTTAAAAATCTCTTTATTCATCCTAATGGATGGATTCTCAGCTTCTTGCACTCCGAGAACATTTATAGTCGCATACAGTCACAAAACAGTATCGTCAATTCAAAGGACTGTGTAGTAAAAAGTTTGAAAATTAATATCAATTGCATAGGGATTTCAAAACGTCTTCTCTAACGGATGCCTTTAAAGCCAGAAATCTCGAAAGATAGGGGATGACGGACATACGATGGGCATTGGGACGAGCATACACTAGTTTATAACGAAATCTTGTTAAAGAAGTGGATGTGCATTGTTTAAGTTCTGTGTGTAATGGGTGAGTGGTGCCTGATAAAATATTGTTACAGAAGTTATCGTAAGAGATAAAATGTTTATCGGCGGTAAAGTTAAGCCGGCGCAAATAAGGAATACCGCTTGTGAGAGAAATAATTTTAATAGACCGGCGTAGAATTGTGTGATCTTTAGCTCTAAGACCGGCAAATAAAACTGGGGAGCATTAGAGAAGATGAGTAACAACATAGAAATATACAAATCGACTGAGTAAATACAATGAAACTTTCAAAGAACGCAAGCGGGTAATTAAAGAAACAGTCGTCGAATCTTTAAAAATGTAGAACTAAAATCTGAGGTCCAGGTGAGATCTTAGCAAATAGTAACACCGAGGTATTGCAGAGGATTTACTGGTGGATCAGGCTTATTGTAACATAGAGTACAGAACAACTCGTTTCCAAATGATATGGCCGTTCTACTTTGGCGAGCAAGAAGGTGACATCGCCACATTTAGAGACACTGAGAGATAACTTAGAAGACGAAGACCATAGGTTTAAGGCAGAACCTATGAGAAGCGGAAATTACCTTGGAATTCGGAACCTATCGTGACATCATCAGCATACTTAATGAGAAGATCATCTGGATTAGTGGGAAGGTTATGATTATGGAAAGAGAAAATGAAAGAGGGACAGAATCACTACCTGGAGCACCCCTGAGTTGACTGGTAGGGAGTCAGAGGTTTTTCTAAGAAACTTTGTAAATTGTGTTCTACGAGCAAAATAATCTTGGAGTAGAGAGAGGGTAGTATGGGACAATCCAGCACCTTGGAGTAGAGACAAAAGCCTTCTCCTGTCAACACAGTTAAAAGTGTTACTATAGTTGAGGAAAAAAACACGAAATGTCCTGCTATGCATGTCTAGGGACCGCAGAACTGAGTTTACCAAATGAGCGAGAGCATCTAGGGTAGAACGATGTTTGCGATAAGCGAATTGATAGTCAGCTAACAGTATTGGGAATATTGTAACTGAGCATAAACTTTTCGAAAATATTTAGTAAAATAGAAGTGCAAGCGATTGGTTATAGTTTTCCAGCTTCTTTTTAGGGGACTGGTGTAGTGCGCACAGGTCTCCAGCAGTCGACAAATTTTTCTTCCCCGAAGCAGCGGTTGAAAATACCGACAATTGGCTCCACCAGATAATGCGCACATTCCCTGAGGACGACTGGATATAGTTCGTCAGGACCGGAAGCTTTTGGTATTTTTAGGCACTTCAGCTGTGCACGCACCTGATTACAATTGGCATGTGAAACTTCACGATGGTCAACTGATTGGAAATAAGGATGCGATACTTCCGTTTGAGTTGACGTGGAAAACATGCAGTTGAGTTCATCTACTGTGGGTTGAGGCCTGCGTAATCTTTTGTTCCACAAAGTTTTTTCGTAGCGCTCCAGATTTGCTTGCACTTACGGCCACCAAGAAGCGTTTCAGTGTAGAGTTTGTCAAGATTTTGGATCTCGTTCTTGATCAGCACTGACGTTCGTTTAACTAAAGGTCGATCAGGATTTTTATATGCCCATTTCTTGGCTCTTCTGAGGGTCTTCAAAGTGGGAGAAGAAAATCTGGCGGGACTGATGTATACAGGGGCTATGGGGCAGCAGATGTCAAAGCAGAAAGTTCAAATAGCTCATGAGGTGTTCACACTCGGTTGAGACACCAGGATCAAAGAACTGATCAAAATTTGTACCAGAGACCATTTCTCTCAGTGGTGCCAAGTGGATCGGGTCACAGCCTATGAAAAATTTTCCGGCTAGATGTACGTATCAGTGTGCAATGATGTTTCTTTCAATAGAATTTTGGTAAAACATTGATGATACAATAATGGAATTTTGCCAGAGGGGCTCCTCGTCGCACAGCAAATAGGTCAGGATCGTTCGAAAACATAAGATCTAGCTGCGCGTTTCCTCTTGTGGAGAAAATTACGGTATTGTGGAGAGAGACATGTCAAGAAATGAATATCTGCATGGTTAAAGTCGCCACTAACAATATAAAGAGAGCGTTCCGTGTAGTAAGAAAGTTCGGATATAAATGCATCAGCAAACGTCTGTACATCAAAAGTTATACTGGAAGGTGGTATGTAAATGTTTGATGCTATAATAGAACGATATTTACTGAGGAAACGGGGTTTGCATTCAACCGAAAGACATGAGATATATCCTACGTTGTAAGTGAAGATAATCTTTGTAGACTTACACCAAGACGATTTGGTGTAGGTTATTAGACCGCCGCCTCAGATTTCGTAGAAAACAGTCTCTATCCAACCGATGCATATCCAATAAATCCAGCTCAACGGAAGAGTCGTTGATGTCAGGATGCAAGCACATTTCTTGCAGCATCTCCAATGCATGGTATTTTTTATTCCTCATCAGTTTCGCGAAGTCGCTCATTTTGTCAAATATTGATCGTATATTTGATGAACAAATGACAGGGATCGACATTTTCTGAGGTTTTGTGTTACGTAAGGCCACTTGCCAGCCTGCTCGGTGTTTTCCGAGGAAACCTGATCTAAACGGTCTGCATCTTTTGTATCTATTTTTAACTTGACGACTGAACTGACAGAGGATACCGCTCTTGTGCGATAACACAATGTTGCAAATTCTTTAAAGATTCCGGGGCGTACCCAATCATGAAAGCGATGAAAAGAAACTTGATTCAAACCATTAAATCTAATGTGTGATGTAAAAGTTGGTAGAATTTTCACATTGTTCACAAAATATGTAACACGGCCGAAATTTGAAGGCCCCGCCCGATTTTCAAAAAAATAAATAATTAGAAGCAGGGTTAGATAGAAGGATTTTCCTGTGTTCGTTCGGTCTCAGGGTCTCTGCGTGGACTAGCTAGTCGTGCTTCTTATGCTCCCTAACTGCCGATTTCGACCGGTGAGCATTAGGGTTATGTACGCAGTTCGCATCGATCCGGTTTTTAGTGATTGGCATAGTCAACCCCCAAAACGATTGGATAGGTTCTGCTTCAACATTCTTTACTCGTAGTGACTGTTTCTGGTATCGGAGTCAGCTCGGTTCAGTTTGCAATAAGTCACAATCAACTAGATTCGGGGTTTTGGAGGGGTCAAACGGAACGAATGAAGCGTCGGGCATAACTGAGCGTGTAATCAGAACACATGTAAATTGGTTAATGAAAATGACATTTCTAAACATAATTGTTATATTCATTTCCTTAGCGAGGGAATCACACAATGAATTTTATCATCTACGAAGCCAAAGACGTGTTGTGTCGAGAGGTTATGAAGCACTGTGCGGGTATTTTGACCTGATTAGGTCTCATCAACTGTGCCAGCTCATCAAGACGTAAATGAGGATCAAACCTGGGACAAAACCTCCATCTCCAACAGGAGGTTAATAAGACCCTTTTTAAACTTCTACATAAGCCATACAGAATAACACATTATTTAGTCTTATTGCTGACTGCCATAAGGTAGTTTGGAATTCATCGATAGAGGCGTAGCGATAAATTGACTGGTTCACATAAACAGGCAAAGAAAAATGGTGAATGAATGTTTAAGATCAGCAAAATTTGGATTCTCAGTGTGGTATGATGCAGATAAAGCGCAGTACTTTCCGTCGCATACACTAGCTTCCGTGTCCGCAAATAAGTTTTTTCACTTTCTTATTATTCACACCCTCCTATTGTACAATTCACTTGACAGGACAAACACTTTCATTGATTGATTGACCGACCTACCGACCGACCAACTGCACCACATTACAATTCGTGTCACCTACCGGAGAGATGAGAAACAGGTTTCCGTGTAAAATATGATCCATTAAATATCTATCAAATCATTGGCGCCGACCGGTGGACGAGTTCCGTGCAACTTTCTCCCTCACTGTCATTCCTTTGTCTATCTGTTCAAACTGTAGATGTACAACATTGGATCATACGTTCTCTCCAAATTCGCTACTGGATTCCATAATTCACGTGTGCGGGTGGAGGACATTTGTGTGCATATCTGAGGGATAGATGTGCATGCGACGGTCACAGTGACATGAAGAAACACAGAGACAGGTATTGTTTGATTACGATGCGTATACCTGAGAGAAACGAAGCATCCGGGTGAGCTGACGGATTATAAATCCTTTGGTAAATACAATGTGTGACCAACATTTAGAACTACTGAGAGAGCGATCACACGGTCAAAACGGTTAATAGGGGATGGGGTTACTCAAGCCGATATGGTGCAGTTCAATTGATCACAGCGAACGGAATCGTGAAAATCGAAAGTGGATTCCAGAAATTCGTAAACAATTCATCAATGGAAATCAGAACACGAGATGAATGTGATTGACATCGTATCATGGGAGCATATTCTAAAGCGTACAAAATAACTCAAAGCAACCGAAAGTTTGGGGACTGAGTTTTAAGTTACTTTTACAGTAAATACAGCTATTCATGCAGTTTTAGGTTTCATAACTGACGTACTTAGCTATTGCCTGCACAAACTGAATGGGCTAACTCAAACGTAACTTTCTAATATCCTTACAATTCTTATCCCGAGTTGTCATGGATTTTGTCGGATATAGTAACTAGTATGAGTTCAGTTCAGTTCTTACAACTGTTTTGGTTTCTGTCTTTTGGTTGCCCATTTGGATAAAAGAGCAAAATGAAGATTGGAATGTTGAGAACAGATTCAAGCGGAAGATGGAGAATTCAGGATAAAGCTAAGAGAATAAAGAGTGGATGCATGACCGCCACTGTTTACGACACCCAGCCATATCACTCAGTGTCTCTAACCATCGGTGACCTTGATCTCGGGGTCCCCAGCTAGGGAGCCTAACGGGACTTATGTGAGCCAGTCTCTTGATCAGGGTTTTGATACCCTCATGCCAGGTGTAGTTCGACCGCCCTTGCTCTTTTTCCAACCGCTACCTGCCTCGGCAAAAATCGCTCGCCGTGACAACCTATCTGGTAACATGCGTAGTACATGTCCCAACCAGCGTATTCTATGAAGGTCGCGCACCTGCTCCAGTGGACGACCTGGATTACCTAGAACTTTACGCCTAACCTCCCAATTACTCGTCCGGTTTCCCCACCACACTAGTGCAATGCTACGTAGACAGCAATGTTCGAGCACTGACAGCCTATTTTTATCCTGTTCCCGTAATTGCCAAGTCTCTGCGCCGTAAAGCAGCACTGGCCTAACTGCTGCAGCATATATTCGACCCTCCACAGAGCCGGATGTCTCGAAGGCGCCACAGATGTTTCAAGTTGGCAAATGCATGGCACGAAAAAAATTGGCCTTTGTGCAACACGTGTCAGTGACAGACCTCTACTTACTATCCCCGCTCCAAACTAATAAACATAGAACCAAAAAGGTCAGGTGTATGTTTTCATACCGAAGTACAAAGACAATATTCAATCGTGTTCATGACGTAATAGGG